>JABUIW010000018.1:2066458-2077088 GCA_013363375.1 Menidia beryllina | reverse complement strand
ATGGCTTTCATGGTCAGGAAACAGCCATTGCCTGAAGACAAAAGAAGTAGGGAAGAAGGTTTGCTTGAAATCCCCCCCCCCACTAAAAAAAATGCTCATCATTAATATCCACATAGTTGTGTTTCAGTGATATATGTAATCATATGAAATGCAACTCTAGTCCCCTTTTGAAATGGTCTGTTTTTTAGGGTTGATGGTTAAGCACGGCGGTGGCAGCATCATGCTGTGGTCATGTGGGGGGGAAAAAACTCCCAGTTATTGGATATGCAAAATTGACTCATATTATTATATTAGTTATTTTTTTCTCCACTTGTAAAACCAGTGTGGCCGCAGGTTCGGATAACTTCAACACAGTGACGCACACAAACGCACAGATAATGAACACAAAGCGTTGCCAAAAAACGTATCCGCGGCTCGTCCGAATTCCCCTCGTCTCTGCGGAGAGCAGCAGCAGACATAAATACGAATGCGTGTCTGTCTCCGAACCACACAGGAAGGGAGGACGTCTCTGGTCCCAGATTGGCAGGGAGGGAAGCGTCCCGCCTCTCTACTTCCTACTTCCTCTTTTCCTGTCTGCATCCACTTCCCCTCCTGCCCCTCGCTGCCGTCAGGGACGCGCCGGCTCCCAGAGCCACGGGCTCAATCAGCGGAAACATCACCGAGCTGGAGCTCTTACGTGTGTGTGTGTGTGTGTGAGAGAGAGAGAGAGAGAGAGAATTAGAGGCCTGTTGGGGGAAACTGTCCGTTGGAAAATAACAAATAATAAAGCCGATTATTTGATTATCACAGTATTGTGCGCTATTGTGAGGAGTGAACTTTGGGGCCGTATCAGATGATCTGAGAGGCTCCGCTTCCTGTAGGTTCTCCCCTCGGGGGAGCCCGGCCTTTTTCATGGTTGTCTTTTTTTAACGCCTGTTTGTTTTCCAAGTTCACGGACAGGCTTCGTCCAAGAGGATCATGATTCACCCTCTATTTTTCTGTCAGGCGAGATGTTTTTCTTAGCCAACCGGCCAGCATTCGTCATCCCGTACTTGAACTTTTAGGGCTTAGCTCGCTCCTAATTTTGTTTTTGTGTTTTTAATTCCTTGAGATAAGGCTGAGATTCTCCATTAAAGGGAGATACGTGCATCCATGAGAACACATTCCCAGCAGGGGGGATGAGATGGATGTTTTACTGGTCATTTGATCAAGGGCATGGGTTTTACATGGATCGAAAGCATTTATGGTGTATTATAAATTGCAATTGTAACCTTGCGGACTATGGCTTCACAGGAAATGTGGAAAAGTCTGATGCCTCATGTTTTCTTTTTAACTTTTCAAAAGTGTTAGCGATAGTATTTTTGGGTTACAATGCCCTTTAAAGGAAAACTGTCAGATGGATTAAAAGGAGATGGATGGATGAAAAGGTAGGAGGGTGAGTAATAGTCCAGATGTTGAGTGAGCGGCGGGGGGGGGTGTACGTGCCTGATGTGACCACGATTCGGGCATGGAGTTGTTTTCCTTCTCGAAAACATTTGTTAGATAGAGGCTCGACAGCAGACGCAGTCCATTTGTTTTCCAAGACATTTTCCTCTCCGCTGTGCGGCTCGGCATCCTTCATAGCAGGAGATCCTGCTGATCACTGTAAAAACAAACACACACACACACACTGCTGGCCACAGATGGGCTCGTGCTCACCAGCACACACTCCGGACTTTCTCTCAGGCTCGTTTCTGTTTCGTCACTCGAAAGCCAAACTCGCTCAAGCTGAGGCAAAATATGTTTTTGCCCAACCAGAATGGTTTGGGCTTGTTTTTACAAATGTGTTTACTTTTCAAAATGAACAAGGAAAAACTCCAATTCCATGGCGAACGTGTAATCCAGAGCAACAGAAGCCACTATCACAGATTGAGATGAAATAAGTGTTGTTCATTAGAACAAATAAGTCATTTGATAATTGACAGTAATATGTATTGTTCTGTTTTGTGAATCGTTATACAAGAGAAATTTGAGGTTGATCGCATCGGTAATCATTTCATTCAAATAAATAGTGCCAACTATCCCTTTACAGCAGTTAAAACACTCACTGACATGCTTGGCTAAGCAGAGTCACAAGCCCTGCTCTTAAATTCATTGTCTCAAATTTAGGCTTGAAGGGCGCAAATTAAGCCTTGTTTGTAGTTTGTACAAGATGTCGACCAAAGAAATTCACCTTTAGCCCACTGAAGTGGTGTGAAATGTTTCAGCTGTGGCTGTTAAGTCTTCAAAGTATCGGGTTTTTGTACTCTTAATGGTTTTCTTACTCTTGCAATGCACAAAAGTGTGCCCAGTTTATGACTGCCACGTGTTTGCTTCCAAATCTCCAGAATTCCTGGTAAAACCATGGTCCCTTCCTGCCAAATTTATATACTGATATCCTAAAACTCCCCCAATTCAAAACATCCAAAAGCCAAAACCAGGTTTCAGTTCCCGACCAAGCCGTCTAGCTTCTTTTGTACGCTTCCGTGATCAAAATCTGGATCGAAATCAAGAATTCTCAACCAGTGGTGTTCAATCTGCAGCTCACTTGATTGGCATGATTTCAACTTTTGATAGTAATGACAAAAGTAATAGTCAATACAATTTTACAAAATTGTAATTTAAAGCCTCATACAACAAACATACAACAGATTAGTTGTGCGTTTTCCCCCAAGTACAGTGAAATAATTACACTTTTCCACTGTGGTCCAAACAAACGGGTCACGCACTATTCAGAAAAGCAAAAATATTAAATAAAAGAGTGATTAAATTAGCTTTACATATTTTATTGCTGCAGTTTACTGATAGTGGAGACATTATTTCTTATTTTTATGTCTCAATGTCATCTACGTCTCAATTTTTCTAACTGTAGATTCCAATTTTAGAACGTAAACAAACGTAAATTTACCCTGTAGGGAATCCACGATGTGGCTGGATTAGTTTTTAGAGGTGGGTGAGGGTTTAGTGCTGTCCCCCCACTAGCCGGAGGGGGACAGGGGGCCCTCGTGTGTGGGGTTTGGCTGCTCTCCCTGTGTCTGCGTGGCTCCGGCCTCCTCCCGCTGTCCGGGTTTTGAGTAATGGGAAGCGGGTCTGTGGGAAGAACCCCACGGTAAAATGACCGGAGACCTTTCCACGATCCGTCTCACCACTCGGAGCCACCCGCTGTTTTCTGTCTCCTGACCTCACCCAGGTGACAGAGTCCCCCCACCCTCGTCCTCTCTGCCACTCTCTGCAGATATATTCGGACGCTGTGTGCGTGTGTGTGTCTGTGTGTGTGTGTGTGTGTGCGCCTCCCTCTCCTTCGCCTCCTCTCCACAATCATCCAAAGCAAACAAGCGTCCAGCGGGGGACCGTGCGCGCGTTCTCGTGTGTTACTGGACAGCAGGAGTCGGAGCACCGGGTTCATGGGAATGCGGCGAATACGTGCGTGCGTGTGTGTGTGTGTGCGTGTGTCTGTGTGTGTTAAGTAACCGCTCTCGTGTTTAAGCCGGAGGTAAGACACAGAAAGTCATCGGAGCTAATTGAAAACAGACCCGCTCGCATTAAAAACGTTCTTTTATTCCCCCCCCCCCCACTCCGTAAGCAGGCATATGTCAGCGGATAATCACGCTCCCGCACGTGCACGGACCTTCACCTGCCTCTACTGCACCACGCACACACACATGCATTCCCTCGGCCTGACTCACAAAGTGGGCCAATTAAACAAAGATGGAGTTCTCTTATTTATTTCTTTATTTATTCGAGCTCCAAATAAGCAGAAAAATAGTCCTGCTGCACACTGGATGGTTTCTGCTGTGTACATCTGTTGTTTTTTTTTTTTTTGTTTTTCTTAACAAACAGACCCACCAGGGTGTTTTTCTAAGTCTATCTAATCGGCAAAACGTGGAAAGTGAGACATCTGTTCCTTTAAAATGATGAGCATCATCGGGCTTTTGTAGCTTGGTCGTATTTTCTCTCCAGCTCAATTTGATTGTCATCGATTTCTTTTCGAGCTCGTCTTTTGACACCAGCCCTCTTTTCGATCCCGCTTTCCTTTAAGGGCAAGGAGATCCACCCCGTACGGCTCCTCAGCTCCCCGTTCCTCATTTTCCAAATCTTGTTTCTTTGTTTGGTTTTCAGACTTCAGTCGCCTTGGCACAAGGCTTTCATAACACTTGCTGCGAGCGGGCTGACGTACTGTGGTCAGGCCAGGCCTCAGAGTTTGTTTTGCCCCTCGTGGCACTGCGTCACAGACCTACGATTCCCCAGGAAATATGTTATTTCTTTCTCCGTATTTCAACCGACATGCCCTCGGTTTCACGTCTGTTTGAAACCACTCTGCAGGCTTCCACCTGTTCCTTTATTTATTTTAAAAGAATAAAAAATCTTTTCTATATTGGCTTTAGTGTCCAACTGCACGAAAGGCCAGAAGACCTTCAGTTTTCAGTTGATTTACAAAAATCAGCTTGCAGGTCTGTGTTTTCTTGTACACGACAAGACATTTAAATTTTGCCAGCAACCGCCACACTCTGAGTTCAGAAAATACAAATAATGTGGCCCTTTGATTTTTTTTATTTGCTCTTAGGAGGCGAATTTTAATAAGTCCAACTCTTTGTTTGTTCCAGATTGAAATATCTCATTACATATAGTTTAGATTGCCCTGCAATTTTATGCAGATGTTCAGACCTTCTTTGAGTGATATTAGGTTACTCGCATTTGTAAATGTTTAAATAGTTTGTTCAACTGGTGGATGGGAAATCATCTATTATCAATCAATCGATCAATTATACTTTATTATTGATTTATTATGTGCCAAGATCTGCGAAAACTGGATTGATAGTTATCATCCAATTACTTCTCATATCATTGGCTATTTGACCAGAACAGTATGACTTAGACTGCATCTATGCTTTTTTTGGTTCTAAAAGACATTCTAAAAGTGGTTGAAATGGAATACAGTCGAATGTGAGGGTCATGTAAATTTGACGTTCATCAGTGTAACAGTTGATTGTAATTCTGTATTTCCTCACAATAGTATCCAGGTGTACAAAATATTGGGGGGAAAAAGAATCTTTGAAATTGGAAAATAGCACAGTTACTTATTGAGTGTATTCCTTTCTATGGAGTCTTTTATTTGATCAATGGAGCAGTTTTATTCAACAGTTTTCTTTTAATTTGTGCTTATGCAGGAAACAGGAGCCTTGGTTTATTTATTTATTTTCGGTGCTCAATATTATCCCCGAGAAATGTCTCTAAACACGCAGTTTAGTTGACAAAAGCCGCATGCGCCTGTGCTAGTTTTTCACAGAGTATGGACCCGACTACTCCCTGGAGATCAGCCCGAGCTGTCGGCCCGACCGCAACGACACCAAACACCTGGACCAGGTCATCGGCACCATCAAAGGTATGTGTGATGCCTCCCTGTGCTCGGCGGACACACACACAGGTGCGTCTGTGTGCGTGGGTGCGGAGCGTGAGCAGGTGTGTGTGTTTTTTTTTCCCCCCGTGTTGTGCTGAACCCCCGCTCACCTCTGCCCCCTTTTTGCTTCTATGTGGCTTCTTTCAATGCGTGTTTTCATGCGAGTTCTCTAAACGTGCCTGGGTTTGATAAAAAACTATGGCTTCTTTATGTCTTTCCTCCCCTCCCCTGTGGCTAGAACATCCTTTGTTTGTGTGTTTGTGTGCGAATACGCATGATGTGTGACCTAATGTTTTTTTTTTTTACTACCTAAAACCTCTCACCCAGAGTCTGGGTCGTAATTCATGTGGGTTTTTCGTTTTTTTTCCCGGGTCTGTGTGTGTATGGCTTTACGTTGGAACTGTTCATCTTTGAGCGTGGATGTGTGTGTGTCTGCAGACTTGCGGTTTAGCCTAAAGCTGGGCTTTTGGGCTCGGCGTTGACAGCCCACAGGTCTCGGGGGGGACTCCTGCAGCAGGGTAAAGATTCGGTGAAAAGTTGACCAGCGACGGACTCGCTGTAAAGCGGGTGAGGAAGTGACTGTCCACGAGCTTTAGGCCCGCGATCTGGAACTTGTAGAGAACCCCAGTGTGTAGATGTGTTCACCACAGACCGACAGAACCGTCGTCTTCTCTTGTCTTTGGATAGGAAATGTTTCTTTCTTTTTTTTTAACCGACTCAGTTCGTTCAATGATTAGTTCCTGGATGTCATTTGCATCCATTCAGTCCATTTCTGCTTCACTTGAATCTGGTCATGGGTTAAATTAGACTTTTTCTGCAGTGTAGGGACAGACTGAGCATTTGCATAAAGAGCAACCTGTTGATCCAAACAGCATTTCGTTACCCTGGGTCAGGCCAAATTCACGGATCGGGAGTTTATTTGCTGAAATTCATTCAGTGTGCTAGTTTGCATGAAGCCGTCACGTCCAGAAGGATCGAAACTATCGCTTCCTTTCGTTCATACGGCTTTTATTAAGGGCAACGGAGCAAACTGCTGGACGAACGGGTGGATGGAGTAAATCAAAGGGTGGAAAAATGAAATGCAGACAAGCAAAAGAGGACATTAGCATTTGACTCTCTGTTATCTGATCCCCCGCTATCTGGAAAGCCCCAATTGGAGTTAGACATTTTTCAGATGGGAAGATAATTAAACCTTTTCAAACCAGTTTCAGGGTGAACACCTGATTTGTCTGATGGATCAAATCCGTCCGCTGCCCTTTTTTTTTTACTCCTTTCTTTTCCATTTCATCTCTTAAATGAATCCTGTGGAATTTCTTCCCCCTTTCATTCTCCTGCCACTGGCATTTCAGTCTCTCTTTCAACCTGTCACATCTGCTTTATGTCCCCTCCCGGTTTCCTCCGCGTATCACTTTGAACGACTTCTGCTTTCTGTCATTTCACATTTAGTCGGAGGCGACTTTACACGGAAAAAATGCACAGCACAGCACAGCACGCAACGCTCCACTATCTCGACGACGAGTTACTTCTTCGCATTTGCAAATTCCCCACTCTCTGTTTCCAATTAAATAAAGACCCTCACGGGTTCTCTCCGAGCTGATGTATACCCTGACGCCAAATAGGAACTGGCTTTAATATGCATATACTCGCACTTACCTCGAGGCAAATATGTCTACATGACATCACCGGGGTGGATAAAGTGTTTCTCTGGTTTGGAAACAAAGTGCTGCTTGTAAACACTGGTTTCCCAGAGAAACGGGTCGGCGTGAGAGAGTGTGTGTGTGTGCCTGTTCGGTGTGCCAACATCTGCAGGGCCAACAGATCTGAAGAGACAGACATGGTTTAAAAAGAATGCCTACTGTGGGGATGAAAAAGAGAGACTGTTAAGTAGGATTTCAGGTGTCATCAGTCTTATTTAGTGCTCTTTTCTTAATGGGATGGAGTCTTACGGTGCCACATTGGATTCTTAGCCTCCACTTCCATGTGCAAGTTGAGAAAAGTCTTAAAATTCCGAGTGCAATCCATCTGCCTGAACTTGATTGTATGCCCACCATCATCTTAAATGCGTCCATGTCAATGGATCTTCACTGTAAAGCTTTTTCTTATAGCTAAATAGAAACCGACCAGACTTTTGACCCCCCCCAACTGAACCCGAACGGTCCGATGAGGTTCCAGTAAACTCCTAATCCGTTAGAAAGATGGACAACCTGGAGCAGTAAACCAAAGAGAGAGTGACCAGGGGAGGGAGAGCTGTGCTCAGCCAAAGTTTGTGCCCACACCATTAAAACGCCACTCAGCCCAACCGCTGCAATCTTGACTATTTTGTGGCTAGTAAATGTTTTCCAGATAGGTTTTTGGGTACGTTGTACAGCCCGTTGCCTCTCAATAGCCTGTCATTATATACACAGAATAAAAGACACTCAGGGCTATTTTGTTTGCATTATATACAAAAAATGTTTTCAATTAATCACATTATGATGCAGATGATTTGATAAATTATGTAGCTGTAGGTCCCATTTTAAGGTGCTGTTTATGAAAAAAGCCCCGATAATTCTTGATGCAAACATTTGAACAAATACGGTACTTTTTTACTGCAGTATTCTCTTCGTATTTCTAAGAAATGTGGTCACAAACATAATAAAATCACATAATTTCAAATAAAATACAAACCCAAAATTATTTGCGGCTGTTCGTGCAATACAGCACATTTTTGGTTTAAATAATATCTCAGACTGGAAGTACTACGATTATAAGAAAATTCAGCGTTGAGATGCTGACAAGATGATTTTTTTTTTTTTTTATCGAATTTTCCTGTAACGGCCCAGTACCTTTTCTCCATTCTTTCTTCGTCAGTTGTTTTCTGTTAAGCGGTCTTATGATGCCGATGATGCCTTTCATCATCATCATCATGATAGGTCTCAACCAATAGCGATCGAGAGCCAAAAGCGATTGTCATCCAATTCTTTCTGTAATTTAAAATAAAATGTATTTCAATTTTGCGAATAACAACTTGCTACTTATGAATTATCTCTGGCTTACTGGTGATTTCATTGTAAATTTGACCGTTTGATGAAATGCGTTGGAAAGGCGCCGGGCAGATATGACAGCACCAACAGAGCTGCACAACTAAGTGTTTTTTAAAAGCGTTTACAAGCGCCTCGGTTAAAGTTGCAGCGAAAGCGACAAAAATCCGGGTAATTTCTGTTTCAGACATCAGAGTCTTGTCGGCTTTTAAAATCAGCCCACCGAGTTCCCTTTTCACAGGCAGTAGAATAAACAAAATAATACAGAGATTTATAAGGTTTACAACTTTAAAGCGGTAGCCGGTCCCTCCTAAATTTCCTCATGTGCACAGTGAGACTGTATGAATTAAATAGTGATCTTTATTAGGTGTTTGTCTATGGCTGCCAGCAGCTGTCTCTGTTTGTACATTCACAGCTCTGTGTTTACAAGACCGACGGCAGCATTTCCCTGGAGGCGACACTGGTGTGCCCAGTGTCACTGGTGTAAAGTTCCTATGTGTGTGAGTGTGTGAAGGCGGAGTTTTTCGCCTCCAGATGCCGAGGAGATCTTTGTCACTCGGGCCCAAAAAGCGAAGCGCGACTAGCAAAAAAATAAACAGCCAAGACATGACGCACGCACAGAAAAGAGGCTCTGTTTGCAGATGCTGTAAAGCTCAAGCCCAAATAAGAGCTCATTAACGGATTTTTTACTCGTGGAAAGCAAAAACAGTCGTAGAAAAACAGGTAAGCCGAAAGGAAGTTGTTCAAACGTGAATAGTTTTTTCAAACGTTTGGGCTTAGGACTGCCCAGACCTAAGCATATTCAGGAAGAGACAAAAAAAAAAAGTAGAAAAACAGCGGAAACTTCTGGATACTCATCGATTTTTGTCAAATTGTACAGCAAATATCCTGTCGGGCCCACTCGTGGTGGCCGTTCCTCTTTTTTCTATTGCCCTTTTTCCTGTTTTTAGCATACATCATGATTTTTTAGCTTCCCTTCGTCACAGTCGGCAAAAAAGACGGGCCTCTGTGCCAGGAGTCACTGCTGTAACTGAACTTTGCTGTGTACCAATACCATGACTCACATCGAGCTCCGACTGCTTTTCGAAACACTGCCTGCTGTTGGCTTTTATGGATGAGGTTGGAAAGGAAATCCCCCGCAAAAAATATAGACAGTGTGATACTAATTTAAAAAGATAACGTTGAACACTTGGTCCAATCATGCTGTTTATTCCATTACACAGAAGCCAAAAAAACTAATACTGTCAGGAAGGTGGTTCTTGGAGGGAGGACTCAGGTGCGGAGATGAGGGAAAAACAAGGTTTATTGTAACAAAAAACAGAGTGAATGTCCAGACAAAGTACAAATCAAAGCTGTGGAAAACTGTGAGCAAAGTATCAAAGCAAAGCAAACAAGACTGTGGCAAAGTAACAAAATAACGATTAACAAAACTGTGGCAAAACTGTGACTATGACTGTGGCAGAACTATGACAAAAAACAAACCTGGCGTGGGGTGACGAAGGACGACGAAACAAGACGGACAAGACGGACTAGAACGCACTCGCACAAGACAAGGGGAAACGAGGACTATTTAAACACATGAGGGAGGGGAACCCCAGGTGTACACAATAGGTAATCAAGACCAGACGAGACACCAGACGTGACAAATACGAAGTTATTCTCTGGTGATTCTGATAAGGCTGAGGCATTTTACTGAGTTCCTTAAAGACTAATATGTAAAATACTACATATTAATACGTCTCTAAACTCTCCTACTGACCTATAATAGTGGAAGTCTTTTTTCAAGTCGATGTGACTGACGTCAACCATCATGTGTGACAGGATGAGCATTTCGTCGTCCAGAGAGTCAAAGAGTGCCGCTGGGTCTTTTATCTGCGGTGACGTGCTGTAAATTACCTCGGTGAAACCATCCCGTCTCAGCGGGTGCCGGCCGGACCCCGGCGGGTCAGGACGTGTGGGAATATTGGTCAGACAAACACCGGGAAGCGCGTAGGCAGGGGGGCTTGAGGGCAAGGCAGAGCAAAGTTTGTGTTTTGTTGCTCTTGTTATTAGTCTTTTCATGAGATTTGTGTTACTAATTTGGTCAGGTTTGCATCAATATTTGACTTCCATACAGAAAATCAATATATACAATATACAGTGATGCTATATATATATATATGTGTGTGTGTGTGTGTGTGTGTGTGTGTGTGTGTGTGTGTGTGTGTGTGTGTGT
>JABUIW010000018.1:2017087-2065599 GCA_013363375.1 Menidia beryllina | reverse complement strand
CGTCTACCTTGGTCCACCGATGGAACTTCACTCAACCCCTCTCATTTCTTGTCTCTCGGTTGTTTACAGGGAATTTGAAGAATGTGGTTTAGGACTCGGCAGCCTCAGCCTCCTCCGCACAGACGAGCAACACGCAGGCGAACACACACACGCACACACACACACACACCCCGTGTTTCCGAGGCCGACCGACTGCTCGGCTGCTTTAATGAAGACAATCTGGAGCGGACCCCTCCAGCCCAGAGGCACCCATCGAGCACGGGAGGGGGGGGGGGGGGGGGGGGGGGGAAAGCGGGGGGTTTTTTTTTTTTTGGGAAAACATGAGCCCCGCGTTTCCACGGGAAAACAGTTTCAAACGGGGAGGGAAGGGGAAGGGGGGATGTTCGCTGTTTTTAATTCCTTGTGTTTTGGAAAAGTTGTGTTTGTTTGCGCAAGCCCCAGGGTTTACGGGATCCCGAGGGCGGTCGTGTAAAAAAACTGGATGGCAACGGCCGACGCCGAAGGCCGAGATAAGCCGAATAGCAGATTTTTTCAGGAGTCTCCCCGTTCCTGCTGTGACTTCAGCCCCTCGAGGACAGATGAGCTCTAAAACAGACAGAGCAAACCCGTCCCCCCCCACCCAAACGAGGCCCTTCGACCTTTGTTTCACAACAGATCTGGAAAGGGCTGGAAAGTGTATGAAATATCCAGGGAGGCCGCGAAAAAAAAGCTATTTGAAAATAGGTAGTTACATATTGGTTCGACTGGACTTTTGGAATCTTGAATAGCGAACAGGCCGAGCCCAGTGAAAGTTTAACTCGGATGATCTTTAAATGCAAACACCAGCCCCCTGAGTCGAGCTGTAGGTCAGCCCCGTTCAGAATCCGGCTTCCTCGTATAGGTCAGCGTCGTAAGGCCGCCTCTCACTCTGGGTCACGGGGTTAAGTGACATAACGGGGGCCCAGACGCATTATTAACTCAGTCCTTTTTTCTTTTTTTTTCTTATTGGTGCGGGGCTGTGTGGTGTTGCCTTGTTTTTTTTTACAAACTTTGATCGTTTTGCTATCTTTTAGACAGAAGTTTCACCAGTTTTAAGAGTTCATTTTATCAGCCGCAGCATTAAAATCGCCAGATCGACGGGGAATGGAAGCAGGACCTCTGGCTGGCACCGGGCCACTGGAAGCTGTTTTCTTTTTTTTTTTAATCCGTGGGTTGCTGGATGGGGTTTTCACTCATCTTTAGGCTTGATCGGTGCTCTCGGCTTTGTTCGGCGTCACCCCGATGACATAGCTGAAGGGACATCTGGGAGTCTTTTTGAACTGGCATGTGGAGGGGCACCCGGTTTTACAAGGGGGCCAGGATACATGTCAGAGTTAAACCCACATGAAAAGAGGGAGCCGAGGTGGTACCGAAACCAGATCGGGCTCTCCTCACCTCTCGGGGGGATTTAATGCCGTGGCTGACTGGTTAGATATCATCTAAGCCCAGTTCTTGTGGGAATGTTGGTGTTTTTAATGTAACTCTCCGAAAAGAATTGACTTCCTCTGTGACTTATCAAACAAGGAACCTCAAACAATAGCTTCTTTCTACAGTATGTCACTCTGAACACAACCTGAAGTCTTGGGAACACATTGGAACATTTAAATGATTGCATTTTAGTCTATTAATAGATGTTCTGTGGGGGAAAAAAACAATAAATGAACATGATATCCACGTGTTTTGTTTTGTTTTTGTTTTCCAATCGTCTGCATTGTGTTTACAGCATATCCTGCCGCCTGTTGATGCGTTAGGCATTTAAAGCTTCCTTTGCATTGTCCCTGTCCATGTCAGGTTAACTGAAGTGAATGTGCCTGGTTGATTGTCTCTGTGTGCCCCTGTGATGGACCCACTCAAATTCAACCAGTTTAAAACCTACATATTAAATCAGTGCCAAGATCCTCAAAAATTGCACTCAATTTATTTCAATTTGATTTTATTCATGTTACTACAGAAGCAGAACTTTATAAACAACTTTCAGACAGGTTTAATTTAGGTTTAGTCATTTTTCTTTTGTACCTCTTAGGTTATGAGATGTGAAACAGTTTGTGTTTATAGTTTCTGCCTTTATTTCTAATAAAGTGTTCAAACTCTGAGGCTTGTCATTTAAATAGCTTCAGTTTTCTGGGCAAACATGACGTCTCAAATAATCCGTCAGGATGAAGATCATTTCCAGGATGAAAATTTGGTAGGGAACTTTTTCTGTTGTTGTTAAAACCTGTTTGCATGTTCCAATATACAAACCACAGGTGTTTGTCGAAATAAAAGACGGGAAAGCGTGTTTTAGTCATGCGTCTGTGCTGTTTTAAGCAGTGATTTATGCGGTGCAAGCTGGTAAATAGAGGCTTTAATGGAGAGCGTTTGAAAGGGAAACCACAAATGTCAGGCAGCCTTCTTTAGAAGTGATGTTCCTTAAATTAATGGCCTGGAAATTCACACCAAATGTAGGAGTCTCCACTCAAAGCTGGCATGTGCTGAACAGAAGTGAGCTCTGAATATGTGCTGGAAGTGTGTGTGTGTGTGTGTGTGTGTGTGTGAGGCTTCCCTGTGATCTTTATGAACACTGCTGCGGTCATTGTGGCGGTTTGAGCCCCACGCACCCAAAGCAAATGAAGCTCGTTACACCGTTTACGAGCTCGGAAAAGGAGAGACGATTGAAATTCTATCTCATAAAGAGGGATGGGGGTGAGCTTACATGGTACCGGCCAGGGGCTGTAAACATGAGAGACGTGAGAAACTTGTGTGTGTTTATGTCATTTTCTGTGCTCTGAGGAGCTGGGTTAGAAGAGGCGAAGACAAAAAACAAAAAAAACAGGGGCCTCAAGAGGATTCGTGGCACCACTGGAACTGCTGGACTCTATTTTCACAAATGGCAAAAGCTAAGTTTGGGTTCTTATTTCATTTAAAAAACCGGACCTTTAGGTTGTTTGCAGTTAAAAAAGTAGGCCGTGCAGAACTGGGGGGAAAACAAAAGTATCTGAGAGCCAGTCTAACCTGATTATGTCCCAGTAATATGAAAGATTAAGACTAAATACTGGGGCTAATTCATGTTTTAGCCTTTAGGAATAACAATTAAACACTGTCTGATGTAGCTGGGCTAACAGTACATTATGTCCCCATTTGCTTGATAGCAGGCCAGCACCAAGTCCAATTATACTGCTTAATTGTCTGTTTTCATTCTCAAATGTGATATTTAATGAAGTGTAAATGCAACATCCTTCACAATATGTTGCCCATAATGATTAACGGTAACAATTTTTACATGTATTTGCAGCTTAGAAATTCAGAAGTGTTGGTTGCTCAGGGCTGAGCTCATTTTTAAGTTAAAGTTTTCAAATGGTACAGAGTGTTGGGCAGATAACATAACATCTAAATGTTTGTAAGTAAGTAAGATTGGTTGTAGAATTGATGCAATGTGTGCCTGGCTTGAAATCTGATGAGTTCATTGTTTATTTTAATAAAAAAAACTGGCAAAAAACATACATTTTTAGATCTTTGTTGCGTTTCAGTAGTTGAAACTTAGCTAGTTTAGCTCATATCTTCGATATCTATCTTTGATAGTTTAGGTTTAGGCTTTAAAAACCAGTGGGTAAGGTTTAGGAAAATACAGAGTGATGAACATCTTTTCATCTTACAGCATCTACATGCCGGAATCTTCTTTTCCAAGCTTAGAAACTTAGTTTCACTTCCAAGTTGTAAACGGTTGGGACTGGGGGAAAAACATAACACCTTTAAAATACACTAATCATCAAAAACACTTGCCAATACTTCCATCTCATGATTCCAAACCCTGTTTTGTAAAACTACGATGTCTCGGGCCCGTTAATAAACTATGAAAGGTTTGAATGTGCAACTGAGATGTTGCGTAACATCTGTCTACTTGCAGCCCTATTAAAGCATGAAATCCAAACAGGCACCATTATTGAGATCATTTGTCTTTTAAAAATCTCCCATAAACCAGCCGTATAATGCAACAAGTTGTGTAAAGGAAACAAGTCACCAACCACCAGTGCAGGACAGGGGCTTTCTCTGCCAGCATTCGTCTGTAATTTCTTTCTGGCTCGACTTTGTCTTCCTCCGGGCGCACAAAAAGATTTATTTTTTCCGATATGAAAGTGGAGGGAATAAATGAAGTAAGGATTTGGATGTTGTCGGGCCTCGATCGGAGTCTGATGAAGTCATCCACTTTCAGACTCATCTAGGGAAAAATGTACTATTATTTCTCTGTAAAAAAAGAAAAGAAATTATCTGGTAAGTAACGGCTCGTTTACAGAATGTGTCCGTGCTCTCCTTTTTTTTTACGCCACGGAAAAAAAGAGAACAGAAAAGATTTCCCAACGACTTGAATGCAAATCATCCCCAGGCCTTGCACACACGTTAGCCTGTGCTTTGAATAGAGTTCCATTTGACCTTTGCTGTTGATAGGTTTAAATAAATTCAAAGCTTAATATCCTTCTGTTTTCTGGGGCCTGTTAGCTCCCAAAAAAAAAAAAGAAAAAAAAAGCTGCCAGCTGCACTGAACATTTGCATACATCCACCCTGTTAAGCGTTGGACGTTCTCCAAATCCCAACTCGACGCACAAACTTGCCATATTGGCTTTGAAATTGTTTGCCGAGCCGTGTTATCTTCATCCGAGTCTTATCGTTTTTTTCCAAACCCTCAAAGAAGAATCCAGTGGCAGTTTGACGGAGGTGACGCAATTTATTTATCTGCCTGAGATGGAAATCGCAAACGGTTGATTGGATTTGCATAACGTCTTTATCCGGAGGAACAAAGCAGCGGGGGTCCGCCGTCCATACATTCTCCCCCCTACCCACCCCCGCCAACATGTGAAGTGTCCGCGGTCAATGGCGAGGGGGGATTTACTCGCACAATAAAGACAGATGCCACCTTTTATCTGCTTAACGGAAGAGAGGCCGAGCGCGTGGCACTTGACCGCGTCCAAGCATGTTGTTGGCGCCTAATGATGTCCTCCCTCCACGGCCCATTGAGTTGAGTGGTGGATGTTAAATGGATTTGTCCTTTTTTTTTTTGAACACGTTAAAGGGAAAGGTATTTTTGGAGGTTTACCCATTGTCCTTTTTTTAAAAAAAAAGAAAAAACAAACAAAAAAAAGCATGCTTTGTTTTCTCCCGGGCGCTTCTTTTCAGAGAGAATAAAAAAATCTTTTTTTTTTTCCCGGATCCGGTGTTGGCTTCAAGCTCTGTCCTGTTGGCAAACTTTCAAGTCTCCAACAATCCAGCAACACAATCTTGTCTTGTGACAAGACGATCAGCGTGTTGATCACTGACGTTTAATTACTTAACGCAGTGCCGACTCACAATTTTAGGAAATTGGAAATAATAACGATGCCGTTTGAGAGATATGATGTCATCTGTGTTTTCCCTCCCTGAGCACACACTAATCCCTCTGTAAATGTTTTTTCTATTGGAATTTTATTAACGACATTAACAGAAGTCCCCATTATAAAAGTACAATAAACATCGCAATAAACTTTATGATAGGTTTCAACAGGCAGTCCACTCTAACAAATCTATTTTCGTAACCTGCTTCATAAATCTTTCAGCTCGTTTTCATCAGTGTCTCTCGTGACAAGAAGACCTCTCGGGAGGACTTATAGTTATGCAAATAATCCACAGACCACCGAGGTCTCTTGTCTCGTGGGTGAGTGACACAGACAAAGAGAGGGGTCTGAAATGGTCCATTTGATTCTTGATAGTGTTTGCCTCAGAATGAGCAACATCTGCCCTGCAGAGCTGCAGACTCCAAATCCTGGAGGGCGGATTCGGATCTGGATGGACTTTCTGCTTTGTGGTAACTAGATCCATGGTGGACTGTGAGTGTTTCCTCTGGAAAGGATTCCATGCTTTAGGAAGTGAAAGTTGTCAATATATATTTTGTCAATAATGTGGGGACCATTCAAATGCTTTGTGGCTAAATTTGATTTAGCAGAAGATCCTGAAGATGACGTATCTGTTGCTGTAAACCCAACAATGATACTGTTTTGTCTGTTTTTATAAAAATTGTGTTCATGTGTCCATACATATTGTGTTCTTGTGTATTATTTATTTCTGCCAATTTTGGCAGCAAAATTGAAACATACAATTTTGCTTCAAGTGTTTTACACCAAATGCTGATATAAAAATGTAATTGTATCATACGTGCACAAGAAATCAATAAACACAATGTTCTGAAAAGAAAAAAAGAATCAATGGTGGTCTTGAACACAGACTTTTATTCCTTCTTACATTTGGTGATTTAATTTCCCAGCAAATTTCCTTTGCTTTGCACCTTCTGTTCTCACTTTGATAGTTTTATGCATCTTGACTTTTGGAGTTTTCCATCAGAAACAAAAAAAAAGTTGTTTTTTTTAAAGATCTGATAAAGATTTACTGGTGTCACACTGTGGATGATTTCGGAAGGGCCCCAAAAAGCAGACATGGAAGACCACTTCACAAATGCTTAAATAGGAGCTCTATTTAAGCAAAGACCAGCACCGTAAAAATCTGGAAGACCAAACATGGGGTGACGAAGTGACGACAGCGGGGAGAATCCGACAAAGGCCGTGCAAAAGCACTGAGCTTGAAAATTGAGAAGGGTGATTAGTGAGTGGCGGCAGCTGAGGATGATGAGCAAAGGTGAAGTGAATGGAGCTGATGAGCAGAAGAGAAGGGTCACTGAGGAACTATGGAATGATAAACAGGGATTGGCTGAAAAACAGAGCAACTAAAGGAATGAACTGAAAAAATAAAAACACCAGAAGCATAAAAACAATTCACATATCACAAAAATATCCAAACTGTATCAACACAAGACCAAAAATTCCACTAAAAAAACCCAGAACCCATAAATTACCGGCGTGCCAAATAGGCCCTTGACAACAGAGATTAAAGCAGTCCATAAACAGTTTTAGCTATTACTCTGAACTATAAACGTAGCATTGAATGAACAATGAGTCTTCCAACCGAAACATCCAAATGGGTTGTTTGTTCACGCCCTTTAATGGGGCCCTTAGTTCGCCCTGTACGGGACCGCCCCTACAGTTGGCAGAAGGACAGTGTGACTCATGGGAGCGTTTCCACCTCGGAGCAGACGTCTTTTATATCAGAAGCCACAAAGTCCCCGTTCGGAGGAAGTGGGAGCCGGATGACGCAGCTCAGTAGAGTGACGGTATCTTAAAATTGAGAACGACGTACATTCCATCAATAACACGACAACGATACTCAAATATACTTTACTTTTTAATTTAATATATATGGTCGGGTTTGGAGAATAGCATTATTTCCATAAAAGTGTGTAAAAAATGACAGCTCGGTCTGTGGATCAGTTCACAGAGAAGGGCAGTCATTTAAGAATTAAGCAATTCTTACATTTCTTGAATTTGATTGGCATAACTCATATCCATCATAGAACGCATAAACACAAAGTAGCTATTGTGCCAACAAACTGCGATTTTAGTTTCCCACGCTTCAAGAAATGTAAAGATTATGATACAAGAAGTTCTTTACATGTGACTGCTGTGCTGTCAGTTACATTTCTTCATTATTTCTGAAAACATTATTTTCTGAAAACATTATTTCTTCCCCATATCCCTATACACATTGAACCGGACCAGCTCCATTACTTGGATTTCAACTTGAAAAACCCGTGACAGTTGTTGTTGTTTTATTTCTCCCGTGTGAGCAGAGGTCTTCCCACATCTGGATTTCCAATCGCACCACATTTGCTCTTTCTGGACTGACACTTTTAGCCACTTTTACAAGTCCCGTGAACTCGGTGTAGTCTCAGCGTCCAACAGCTGTTAGCAAAAACAATAGAGATGACTGGAAATCCAAAAAAGAAGAAGTTACTTTTTCATCAGGTGGGAATGGACACAAATCAGACCAACGATGAGAGCATTTTTTCCAAAGAAACTCAGCGAGCTATTGCAAAATGAGTACTGACACCGGCTTCCCTGTGGCCTGTGCAGAAGACTGGTTGATCAATCCAGATCCAGGAAGACTCCTGCCCTTGGTTTGTGGGTGGCAGAGTGTGTTAACACACACATACACACACACACACACCCAGCCCAGGCTTTTCAGAAAGGAGGAGAGAGGCACAGACTGCTTTTTATTCAGCAAGGCGCTCTCAGAGGAGCGGACAGACTCTCTGTGCGCGCTCTTTCCCCTAACGGACTCCAGCCTCCGATTGCTACCTAAATGAACACTTCACCTGCTTTGTTTGCACAACAGCCTCTTTGGATTGGACAGATTTAAAAAAAAAAACCCAGAGCCGGGCTTTTTCTCACAGGTAGGTTAATCACTGGCATGTTTTCACCCCCTGACAGCAGCTGTCAGTGAGGACTTGGATTGGGAATCTTGGGCTTAGCAAAAGTTTTCACGGGCTGTCTCACTCCTCAAGGGTTTACATAATGTTATAAATGAGGTCATCGTCCTCCTCCTTCTTCTTCTTCTTCTTCTTCTTCCAGCTGAAGGGTTCTTTACAATCAGACATTGAAGTTTTCATTTCTTTTATTTAGCAAGTAAAATCCAGGGAGGTCTTCTTACACCCAGTTATTATGAAATTAAATGGCATAAGCACTCCAAAAGACATGATAGAAGCTGATGTTCTCCTTTCTTTGTCTTAAGCTTTTGCATTTTAAAAGAATTAAACTCCAAATCTATCCACATGCAGCACAGAGTAACTGTTTTTGGATTTAAAAGGACTAAAAAAAGTGTTGTTGCTTGTTTAAAACAGACAGGAACTTAGGGGACTGCAGGTGGAATCGGCCTGTTTTTTGCCTTTTTAAATTGGCTTCTCATTAACGGTCTCAATGTGGAGGCAATTAAAGCGGATGGGGAGCGTGCAGCTCCGAGCAGCATATGGTGTGTCTGAAAGGGTCAGAGACCGACTGACGTTTCAATTTGCTTGTCAGGCTTTGGCTTTTGTAATCGAAACCCCCGGCGTTGGCGGGTTTGTGTGTCTGCGCTTGAGCTCATATAACGCGGCCGTAGTTCTCCCAACAGCAGAGCGTTCTTAAAACGCATTTCTTTTTACTGCACCATTAGTAATCCTCATGCAGCGGTGGTGTTTGGGTTGTCTGTTTCGGTTTATTTGGTCCATTTGAGTGCTGCTGTTGACACTTCCAACAGATTTCAGAGGCTAATGAGCATGTGTTTGGATTGAAAACTCCAGGATGGCTGAAAAAGAAAGAAAAAACAACCCCATGGAACTAATACTTTCATTCATTCACTGTCTACACGGATAATCCCCTAGTAGGGTCAAATAGTTTCTGTTGATAGTATTAATGTTTTGTAAAGATTTAAAAAGGAGTTTAACCTCTTACCTTTTCTCTGAAAAGAAAAGAGATTACTTCTTTCTCCTCCTCAAGTCAAACAGCTCTCCTCCACTTGGCCGAAATGGACATAAAGGGATGAAATGACCATTTCAAAGACTCAGTCTGATGGCCACGTTTCTAAGCTCATTAGATATGTTTTAGTTTGGGGTCTTTTTTGTCATTGCGCCTAGCCAGGCAGACTAAGGACGGGGGGGTTTGAGACCAGTCGGCAGCTGAGACGGCAGCCTGGGCTGCTAATGAAATAGTTTACGGGAGGAATCTAAGCCAGGGGTGGTTTTTTGCAATCTCATAAAGGTGGTGGAGGAACACAATGCAGTCAGGTCAGCTGTGAACAGGAAAAAACACTGGCGCTCCACCAGTAGTCTCAGCATCCTTCCTAACTCTCCCGCTCCACCACTGAGGAAGACACAAAAACCATCTGCAGGCTTGTTGCCTGCGTGAGCTACAGGGACACGTGTCGGTTATCCTGAAATATTATTTGACGATTTTTTAACTCCCCCTGATAGATTTATTGCCATCTGAAGAAAGTACGTGTGCTCTTTTCATTAGACTTTTATGTTCCGAATGTGAAAAGGAGCCTCATCTTATTTTCAATCTGTTCATTTGTGCACATTGGTGCCCTCCGTTGGCAGTTTAATTACCCATAAATCTCCCCTTTGTGACATCTGTAAAGCATGTGGTCTGGTGATTTAAGCACAAATGGTTTCAATTTCACTCTCAGAGGAGTACACTTGACAAGGAAGTTCTTGAATGTGAGAGATAAGGATTGCATTGGGGGGGAGAGGACCAACATAAATAGCATGAAAAGATGCACATCTTGATGACATCCACGGCCATAGACTAAAAATCACACACCACTCAGCTGGTCGATGCTTTCAACTGGTGTTCTTGTCGTGTGGCTGGTATGGCAGAGGGCTCCCACATGTTTGAGGACAGCGGTTGTATTTTTGGAGGCAGTTGTATTCAAGGATCCCAACTCCATTTTGAGTTTGAGTAACACTCTCTACATGTTGATTCTGGACTTTCCCTCAAACAGACCTAAAGCAGTCTGGATCAGTAGTCACACAAACTCCAACAAATGACTGAACTTCCTGAGAAACCTTAAGCATCCAATAACGTGTGGCAAGTTCTTGAACACTTCTGAAGACAAGCAGCAGCCAACATGAATGGCCCACCACAGGTTGGGTAATGATAATTAAAATCCTCTCGATTTCAGGCCAAATTGTGAAATGTGAACTTTTGACTACACTTTCAAGGTATATCAGTTTTTTTTTTCTATTCTGACCCAACCAAATTGAACATGACAGTGTTTTAGCTGACAATTGTTTTGTGTGTGGAGGGGGACCCATTAGTTGTGAGTGTCGGATTCCACAGTCTGTGGCAATTAATGGCTTTCACACCCTGACCACGCACGTGCTAATGCCAGAACTTAGCTGTTTACTTTTAACTTGTAACATCAGCAGTTAGCTGGTAGAAAAAGAAACCCCAAAAGACCGGCAGTGTCTCTTTTTAAGGCTTTGGGTTTCACAATAATCTCCTTTCAACTCCAGTATTGGCAATAGTCAAAACACATTGCTTCACAAGTGTCGACTTGTCGCGCCAGCAGATGCATGATAGGAGCTTTATCACAGTAGAAAATGTCAGGAGAATATAGTTGTTTTATGATAGATAGATAGATAGATAGATAGATAGATAGATAGATAGATAGATAGATAGATAGATAGATAGATAGATAGATAGATAGATAGATAGATAGATAGATTACTTTCTCAATGTCTCATAACAATCTAATTTACATATCTGAAATGTAAATATGAATTGAACATTTCGGGAAATTATTGCGACAAAAGCTGACCATCTTTTTTAAGACAATCTGTTGTCAAAGGGAGTTTTAACTTCTGCAACTTATTTTCTTTTTCTCTATAAATTATATTGATGGCTTTTCCATCTTGAGTCATAGGATTTGCTTTAATATGACCAAATTTGTTGAAATGGATGTCAAAAGGAGTATTTTGAAGATCTATTGTGTCTCTAGGAGAACGTAACCTGACTAACTTTCACCAGTGATAATTGGAGACCAGTCTTTGTTGATGATGGCCTGTTGTTCCCATGGAATTTTCATCCCATGTCTTAAATCAAGGTTTCTGTATCCAACTCCAGATGTAAAGACACATGTGACAAGACATCGACTTTTGGTGGCCTATTTCTTTAAATTTCACGTAAAATTTGGGCCGGACCTAATAGGAAATCCCAGCTTGTTTGCAAATTGTCTGCCAAAGGACTGTTAGGGCTGTGGGAGAGTTTGATGTTTGCATCTCCTGGTCTCCTGTGGAATAGCAGTCGGGCAGAGGCACCATGTGTGGCGCGGCCCTGACAGTAATCAGTCGATGAATAATGAACGCACACATGCACAAACCGGCCGCCAACAGCTGTTTGGGATCTTTGTTTGTGTGTTAACTCTATCAGCCGAGTGCAGCTGCGCGTCTGCCCGGACCAATTACGCTTTTGGTAAATAAGCTTTAAGAGGAGCGGCCGTATGCCTGCGCCTGTGTGCGTCTGCTTGTGTGTATTGATACACATTATAAAGTGATTATCTTACCAGTGATGTGGTGTGTAAGTGTGTCAGCTAAGTCACACATGCTGTTTGAACTAAATGTAACACAAACCAGCTCAGGGGCTATAATGTGAGTCTTGACGAGTATTGTTGTGCACAGACCCACATTTCGCTCGCCCTTTTCACCTCCACACACACTGCAATAACATTTCTTGTGATGCACACACATACACACAAAGACAGAGTGAGACATATGGCCTGTTCTCAGGGCGCATATGTATTTGTTCTTTCATGTGACCCAATCTCTCTTTGAGATCCTTAAAGGCTCTATTGTGTTGGGAACTCCATTCATACACATAGCCTACATACGTAGACCTATAAACACTCACTCAACCCTCCGGTACCCACAGGCCCTCTCCCCAAAGCCTTTTCATGGTTAATTTGCTGTTCAGTAGGTCAAGATGAAACGCAGACATCAAGTGAGCTCACACAAAATCAGTCTCAAACGCCGAGTCATGAGGCTGTCCAGGCATCAGGATCGCCTTGTTGTTCATTTTCTCAGACAGATGTGACTTTTGTGACTCACCGGGTCCTAAGACCACGAGCAGAGCTGCTGGGGAGTCGCTGGTGTCTTTGTTGTTGAAACACTATACAGTCTTTTTTCAGATAACCATGGCGCTTTGTTATTTTTCTAATGGAAAACGATAGTTTGTCACAAGTCACTCCAGAGTATTGGTCCAAAAATGTATCATGAATAGGGAAATACATACATGCGTTGCACTGGACTATAAATTGTTTTATTTTCAAAACTTGTTTCACAAATCCAAGAACAGACATCTAATCAGGAAACACACAAAAATGACGGGTCGAATAGGTTTCTGGTATATTGACGTACAAATGAACAGTTATTCAGCTACACCATAGCATTAAAAACCTACCTCGAATGCCGAATAGGCTAAATTAACATAAAAAGTCAGCGAATCCAACAAGGAATTTATATCAATGGCACATACTTTTTCGAGTTGTAAAATAAAAATAACAAGTATCGTAGAAAAGCTATTAACACTCACAAGCTACATTGAACAGCTGGTTTCTTGGAATTCCATTTTTATGAGGGGTAACTGATGGGAGAGGATCATTGACAATGACATTTAAGACTGATACAGATATCAGCTTTCTCTTTAAAAAAAAAAGGTGAAACTTTTAATAGTTATCTTCCAGTCACTGACAACAAATAATTGGAAGGTTTGGAATGAGGATATTTTAGTCGGCTTTCAGTTTTGTATGAGGGTTTGAATTTGTGTTTACAGGACAGAAAGAAGCCGTTAATCAGGATTATGACAGAACCCTAAAGGGGTGGAGTAAACAAGGTTACGTTATTTCTATACCTACTGTTTCGCAACATGTGTCTCCTACAAAGAAGTCTCTATTATATCACTGATAGCATCTATCCAAAACTGAGTCATCAGCCATCAGAGCAGGACTTTCTGTCAGTCCTAGTGATCTCTTCCTCATCATGTTCCAGTTTGATTACAAACCATATCATCCTCCTTTTCTTCTGGACTTATCATCCTCTTCCTCTTCCTTGCAGGCTCAGGCTTTTCCTGGTGATGATCTCACTGTTGTTCCCTGGCAAGCCCCACGCTGCGATGAAGGACCTCTCTTCCTCGTCTTCTCCTCTCACCTCCCTGCTTCACTACCCGTCCTCCAAGCCCTCGGTGGTGCCGTTCTCGCCGTCGGCCGGCCCGGCCTCCTCGCCGGGGGTATCCCTGACGCCGGCGCCGCTCTCCAAGCCGCAGCCGTTCTGCCTGCAGACGGGGCCGCACCTCATCGCCAGCATGCAGCTGCAGAAGCTCAACTCGCACTACCAGAACCTCGCCAGCGCCACCGCCGCGGGACACCCGGCGCCCGGCGGGGCCCCGCGGGGCTTCGGGGGCTCGCCACTGGGCGCCGGAGGCCAGCTCCTCGGGGCGTCCGCGGGCCTGGGCGGAGGCGTGGGCGTCGGGGTCGGGATGGGAAGCCAAGGTCCCGGCGCGGGCGGAATTATCGACTTTGACCCGGTGGACGAGGAAGTTCTCATGTCCTTGGTGGTGGAGCTGGGTTTGGACAGAGCCAACGAGCTGCCCGAGCTCTGGCTGGGACAGAACGAGTTTGATTTCATGGCAGACGTGCCAGCGGGATGCTGACCTACGAAAAACAAAACGCAATGGAGTTGATATTGACCTCTCTTTCTTTGGTTCACACATTGGGGAGACAGATAAGACACTAAAGACACTGAGAGATTTAAAGGCGTTCTCTTGTTTCTCTTTGGTTTTCCTATTCTCTACATGCAGACGGCTGACACAAAGAAAACATCTTGCTTTTGTTCACCTGCGACGGAGTTGGTTTTCATTTAATCAGTGAGTTTTTTCTTTACTGCGACCAAACCAATAATGCTTTCGTTTTGATTTTTGTTCATTTAAAAGACAGCACAGAAACATGGATGGGATATGTTTGATCTATCCTCCACCACTCCATCACAACAACCTAATGAAAGCACGTTGATTGATGTGAGAAGGGCTGAAAGAGACATTTGAGCCAGCATCTTGGAAGCAAAGCTGTAAAGACATGTGAGACGCACCTGTCGGACCTGGATCCCCTCTTTTCTTAGAGCCGTCCACTGTTGGTGCACACAGATAACGAAAATGGGAACCATGACATAATGGGAGTTCTGCAAAAGGATGGTAAACACTACGCTTCCTGTTTTCTTAATAGACAATATTAGACTCTGGTCTCATGGGAAAAGGGACTCCTGTCTTCTGGTTTCACAAAGATCGGATTGTCTGAGAACTGGTTATCTCAACGTACTTCTCTTTCTTTTTTTTGTTTGAATTGAGTTCAAATAGCCGTATTCATGTTACAGTGGCTGATATCCATCAGGAGACTTGGAGGACTTCTGTAGCGCCTGTATATTCGATTCGACTTTCCTGAACATAATGAATTCGATTAAGAATCGTGGAATCTTTTTGGGGCATGTGACATGAACACAGTAAATTGTGTCAGGCTGTGGAAAGCAGTCTCATTAGAGCAACACAATCAAGGCCTTTTTGGTCATGTATGTTATTTTTACCCAATACCGGCTTGGTCAAACTGTGATCCATTCAATCGTGTATCCCCCCCCCATGACGACGAATGGTTTTGCCAGCATTTGTGGACATGTGTGTTCTCTTACACTTTAACCTTTAAGTCAAAAGTGTTGGCTCTACCAAGAGGACCTTAGTATCACTGCCCTACCGTGTTCCAGCAGGGTCAGCAGGTCAAGGTGCTGGTCAGCATAATGACCAAAATGAAGTTTCAGAAAATATCAATTTAAAAATAAAAAAGATATTTACAGCTGAAAAGATTTGAATTCCTGTTGATTTGATGTTTTCTGAGGGCAGTTGGCTGTGACATTGGCTGTCCTCAATATCCTAAACGTATTAATCAGAATCAGTTCGACATTGTTTCGGTTCTTGCACTTTTATTTTGCTACAAGGGCAACTGTCGGTCATCATCTCACTTTTCTTACGTAGCAATATACACTGCATTGGGATCGATGGACACAGGTCTGAAGACGTATCCTGCTTTAAGGCATCAGCAGAGGATGCTTCTAACCCCGTTAGACTTCCCCAAAGACCCTGAAAACACCCCTCGGAACCCTCCGAGGCGCCCCGCAAATGAACTTTCGCTCCTCACTTTGAAGAAGTTCCCCCCCGAAAGTGTTCGGTTACATCATAACACCTACAGAGCTTAAATATCAAATCAGTGTCCGTGCCATGCGATACGGTTGAAAGCGGTGGGAAAAACCAGCGAGTGGACCCAAAGGTGATACTGTGTAAAGTGTTCCTTAACACGAGGCTTTAAAGTTTAAATGGCTGTTTTCACACTAAGTAGGATCTTGAAAGCCATGTCTGCATTTATCAAGACAGTGTCATTATTTGTTAAGAAAGATTCAGACAGGACTATTTTAAAGGTGTCACAAACTGTTATCCAAATATATCATCATTTGGCCAGAAAACATCAACTTATTTTCTTCAGGGGGGCTGTTGGACAAGAGAGGCCTCAGAAGGCTTCTGTCATGATTTGTATTTAGTTTTTTTTTTCCTGCACTTGATTGGATAGGTTTGGCCACTGGTGTACCTCTCTGGGGTTATGAATGTAAGTGGCACATATTCTGTCTGAGTAACAGCAATGCCTGTATTTCTTATGGCTTTCTTGGTTGAAAAGGGGCTATAAACTCACACCCTGCCCCCTAGCCTTCCCGCTAAAGGGGCTCCACGTTGGAGCAGTAGGCGGATGCGGTGGGGATGGGGGGGAACTGACATATACCTGTTGTGGTAAGAGGAGACGGAGGGCTCAGACTACACGTCGGGAACAATGGCCTTTCACCCCGCAGTCAGCAGTATCTGTCATCTGCACAATGCGGGGCTCTTTCTGGACCACACAAAATGACACACCTGTCTTCCAGCGCACACGCACGCGCCACTACGCGTGCATTTTTCATCCTTGAAAACGCGCGCACACACACCCGCCTGCGCGCGCACGGTAGCGCTAGCACAGGGATGGTATTACAGCAGGGAAACGGGAGTAGCAGTCATGAAACGGGCACTTCACAGGGTTTTGGGCATGCATTGTGTGTGTGTGTGTGTGTGTGTGTGATGAAAACATTTTTTAAAAAGGCCTTTGTGACTATGTGCTTTCCTTTCCACAAAAATCCTGTTGGTGAAGGGGAATACACACACACTCAACCTCATTTCTTCACATAGATATAGGCCGCTCACCTTACTTCTACTACTACTTCTTCAGCTGCATACTTCACCTCCTTTGCAGGTAACACACACACACACACACGCATAGAGTCCAGTACCACTTTTTTTTTGCAGTTGATAACAGTCTCAGTTACCAACCCAGCTTTCTTTTCTTTTAATGAAACCAGAGAAGCTGCGATTAATGAAAACCTGTTGAAGGGGTAATTTGATGGAATCCCGTTTTCTCTTTAAAGGGATTTCTTGGGTATTTCCTTCGTAACAATCAACTCTCTGACAGAGGGAGAGAAATAAAATGCTCCTCTATGCCTTCAGATCCAACAGACAGACGCTCTGAGTCTCCTCTGTCTCGTCGCTTATGTGGGTCAAAACAACATTCCTCCGTGGTGTGTGCGCATGTTGCTTTGCAGTCGTAATCCCAGATGATTCGATATTATCCTTTTCGTTTTTTGTCTTTTTTCTTTTCTTTTTTTTTTTTTGCAGTGGGAATTTGAAGTCCATCCCTCTCCTCCCCTGAGACGCTGCCAGATGGGCATGCTCCAATCATCAGAGGGCTTTGATTTCCCCTAATAGTGTAGAGTAGCCCTCGGAACGAACTTCTAAACCAAAATATTCTTCTGACTAAATTCATTTAACGTATGACTTCAAAGCACCACACTGTTGGTATTCTTTATTCTAAGTAAGGTACCATACTCATGTCATTCTGGTTGCCCTACAACAAACCAATCACTTCATCACAGCACCAGTTCCAAGATTTGCATACAGTTTGCAGGTGGAACCACAAATGTTCTGCTTTGAATTAATTTAAATGAAATTTAATTGTAAAATGGTCTCTGGGTAATTTGTGATTCATTTTAAAGAGACACTGTCGAGTTCTTGCAGAAAACCAATGTTTTGATTTCAGATCCAGCCTCTTTTTTTGGTGTCTGAATTGCAAACCAAATGAGTTCTGCGTAGATCAGAAAGACTTTTAAAGGAAATTCATTAAAAAGCCAGAGATAATGTGTTTATGTCAACTCCAATACAGGGTCAGATCATAGTTTTCTGATAAGTTCATTGGAAGAGCCGCTTACAAGTGTTACAGGGGATTGATCTCTTCTTGTAAAAGGATTCAAAATTAGTTGAGTTCATGATACTTGTGTAAATGATGCCTTATTGGAAAGTGCCACCAAAACCTTACTTTTTTTTTAACCAAAACTGATGAAGTAGACTTCCTGATTTCAAAATTCTGCGGTAGTTATTTTCCCCCTTTTTTTTCTTTTGTTTTTATGTACTTAACCGCTGCCTTTTTGCCTCAGGAGCATAAGAAATACCAAGACCCATCCAGCTCTGAGACAACCATTGATACGGATGGTGATACATCTGCTAAAAGACTGCCCATTAGAGCGTTTTCCTCCATAAAACCAAAAAATAAGTAAAACGTTCTCCCCTTGCTACTCTGGAAACAGTACACTGTGCACTGATTTAATCCTTTTTTCATTTAACCTTTTTTTTTTATTAGTGTAATAAAGTTTTTATTTGTTGTTGGCTCCAGTTGCAGTTTATTCTCTTTGTAATGATTAAATAACTATTATTCAAAGATGATTGTTAAAGCACTTTTGCTCACCGGCTGTCACTTGTACATCTATATGAATATGTAAATGTCTGAGATCATATTGGAAGAAAAATGCTTGTATTTTTGTTACAGCTCTAACGATTGTGGGGAAATAAAGAAAGTGAAAACTGAGTGAAGGTGAATCTTTGCCTTACAAGAGACAAAAGACATGTGCCTAATACAGCACATGAAGTGGCACGCTTCATTTGGCAGAAGCTTGTTCCCCTGACATACTCGACAGGTTTACTTTTTCCATCAGATTTGCATACCATTACAAAAACAAGTTAGAAAAATATGCTAGGAAGTCATTTCATCCCAGAAATAAGATAATAACTGGGTGCTTTTAAGCATTAACACTGGTAAGGAATCATAATGACACTGTGTGCAGTTCCTATCTCGAGCCAGCAGATAGAAGCATTGCCATGCATAAATCAACACATTTGTTTTCATGATTTAAATGACAACAGTCATGAAGCGCATCACTGAATTTTCTAAAAGGGAAGATTCATGTAAATAGGTCCTTCTCTGATCTGAGGCAAGAAGAAACAAAACAGACGACAGTGAGTGTGAAACTTCAGTAAAATGAGAAGAATTTATATTCCGACAAGAGAAAAACAAGTCATTATTGAATCTATAACATTTAACTGAACATTCTCGTTTTTCTCTTCTTTTTTATATCAAAGATATAATTCCAAAGCGCAACTTTTGCTCCAGATCTTCCCTCAAAAGGTTCTGATTGTTCTTTGTTAATCACTTCGGTAGATTGTTCATCTAAAGCTATGTTTTTCTGATAGATAGGCCAGATGACCTTTTACCTGATTGTTACCTTCCTTGAATAAATCAGCCTTCACTGGGCTCAGCTCTGGAACACTGCCTGTTTCAGCGTCTGATGGTGCCAGAATTTCTGAAATTCGGTGATTATCGCTGAATTGGATTGGATTGTCCTTGTAAAAAGACCACTGTTGGATGAAAACCAAAAATATAAAAGTCCAGATCCAGGACAGCATTGCAAAAACTAAAAGGACAATCAAATTCATGCAGCCAAAGTTGCCAGATACATAAAAATGTTGCTTGGGTATAAACGATCCACAGAAAAGTAAGGTTTTGAATGACACTATTTCTTGATTTACTATAAATGTGGTCTTTTCTGAGTGATTGGGTTTACTTTTTAGATCTGCTGAGATATAGTCTTTTGTTTGTCTACCTCTGCATCTGTCCCCAGGAATATGCTGCCCTCTAGTGGTAGTAACCTTTGATGCTCACCAGCAGATTGATCTAAAACAACTACAACAAAAATCTGCAACTCGAACAATGTACGGTAAACCACATTCCGGTTCGACAACCAAAAGAAACTCAGTCTGTTTTGTAGGAATGCTACTGGCTCTGAGAAACAAAATAAAGGAACAAGCTGAGAACCTAGAATCAGAGGAATCTTCACTCCACAAAAGTACATTTCACAAACATGTTTTGGAGTTATTTATGAAAGATATTGGGGAACAGGAACACTTTAAGTTTAGTTTTAGTTTTGTGGTTTGGATTTTGGAGGCCTCTACGCAGTCTCAAGACACATTTGAGGATAAATGCTTTAGCTTGGCTCTGACCTCTTTGTCCTCCAGGATCTGGAGGATATGAAGTCTGTAACTCATTCTCTGACTTTTGGCTTCTTCAAATTTCTCTACTTAAGATGGATAAATGTCAAAGAATATTAACAGTCCTGACATAGAACATTAAGTTTTTACTAATGTTTTTGTTTCACATTTAAGATGTTGATTTCTATCCCATAAAAGCGGCTAAAAAGATTCAGGCAAATATTTTTTTGCTACAGAAACTAATTTAAACATCTTTCTAAGATCATTGACATTCCTCTAAAATAGCTGTCCATTGGATCATACACAAATCATGAAACTGACATTTTTGCAGATGATTGTGACATTCAAATCATCAAAGCATGTGTTCTCTGGATGGCATTTCACACAACAAAGAGAGCATTAAGTGTTTCAGCTGTGAATAAGTAGAAGTGGTGCAAAAAACATGTTTACGGTCACTGAATAATGCTCACAACACTGAATCATTCTGCACAGCAGTATTAAACAGCCATTTATCATTTGGAGAACTTGTCAGCTAATGTCTCTGTGAAGTCCTGTGGAAATCTTGGTTCTTTGGCTGAGTCTTTAGTGCCGTCGAAATTTACGAGGAATTGGGTCTGGACCATAAAGCGGAGGATGCAGCCAAACTTGCTTTTGGCTGACTTCAGGAGAGCCTGAAAACCTTAGCTCGTAATTACTCATTGTCAATGTTTGTAGACCAGTATGTTGTTTTAATGAATGAGAGTAAACGTGATGTAAAATTAGATTAGAACACAGGCCTCCGCAATCCCGTTGGGAATGTGCGGCACAGAAAACTGATGGATGGAATGCAGGCTTTCCTGTTGACCCAAGTCTATTATGAAGGGCTTTGTTGTGTCAGCAGGACAGTCTGAAACAAAGAGAGACATATAATCCACAAATAAAATGACAACATTTATTTTTTTTTAAAACTTGAAACCAAATAAATAGATATATTCATCTGTGGAATTATGTATGCTGCTGTATAGGTCATATAGTGTGTGATAAAAATTACCATAAAGCACCAAACAGCACACTGTAAATAGATCAAACTAAAAGTGTCAGTTGTTTTCTACACAACCTTGTATAAGGATTTAATGAATTTTTTATTACAGAATATGTGTGAATATGACTGGTATGTATTAAAGTATAGTTGCTTTTCCTTTAACAATTACGCACAATTGTTAGGCACCCAACTTTATTTCCTTTGGAGATGCATTCATCTGAGTAAATAAACTCCAAAAATTAAAGATTTGTATCTGAAATAATCCCATTTAAATCTAAAATGTTTCAATTACACGGAAAAAAAATAAGTAGCTCAAAAAAGGCTAAACCAGTGAAAAAGAAAGAATACAGGAATTCCAATTGCGACTTTCATTCATTATGTCCCTCATGTGTTGCCATCGTAGGTCTTATCACTCGTGACCGGAAGCCAGGAGATCCTTTTCCCCGCAGACTCCATCATGGTGAGCTGTCTTCCTTCACGATTCTTCTCTGAAATAATCATTAAACATCACGTTTGGCTCCTATTTGATCAAACACACCTTCGCCTTATTTCAATATGATACATATTATACAATAACTGGCGTGAATATTGACGACCAAAACAGCGCCTAGTTGTATTTTAAATTGGTTTAAGTTGACCTAACCCTACTTGGGTTTTTATCACTCAAGGCTTGCTAGCTTGTCAGTGGCTGTTACTTTCAACAGGATGCATTGAGCGACGAATGTATTCTATACAGTGAAAAATACGCAGTTTATGGAGTAGCTTTACCTTCTTTTGTGTACTATTTGAAGATAAATTTGGAAATATAAGACGCTTAATGTATTTGTTAGCTATGCTAACGTTAGCTCCACCAGGCCGCACCCGGCTCCGGTACCCCGTTGGAGCGGCACCACGTTAGCAAGATATGTCGGGCAAAGCTCCTCGTTGGCTTATTGACAGACCAATACGTGTGGCATTTTGACGTTTATTGACGCCATCAGCCGTTTTTTGCTTCCACTGATCTGTTCTAATCCCCTCTCCACCAGGCAAGAGGACCGAAGAAGCACCTGAAGCGCGTCGCAGCGCCAAAGCACTGGATGCTGGACAAGCTCACCGGAGTTTTTGTAAGTAGACATCTCTCATCAGTGCATACTCAGGAGCCCTGTAAAACCAAGCTAATGTCTTAGTTCCCAGTTGAAATTTAAAGTATGTTGATTTAATAGATGTTAATGAAGTTAAATATGTTCAAGGAAAACTGTCTTGTCCTGAATTTAACAGGATCTCACCAAACCTTTATTCACATATGGATAAGTACATTCATAAGTACATGTGTATTTAGTTTTTTAATAACAAAATATTGACACAGACCCATTCTGTTATTCTAAGAGGATGTGTAAGTCATTCTGTTGGCGTGCGTCTTAAAGCGAAGCGCTTTCCATCTCCGGTTCTGACGCCTCTGTCCTCCTCAGGCTCCTCGTCCCTCCACCGGTCCCCACAAGCTGAGGGAGTGCCTGCCCCTCATCATCTTCCTGAGGAACCGCCTGAAGTACGCCCTGACCGGGGATGAGGTGAAAAAGATCTGCATGCAGAGGTTCATCAAGATCGACGGCAAAGTCCGCACCGACATCACCTACCCCGCCGGATTCATGGGTGAGTGTCGAGGGCCCCCATCAACCCCCAAAGCTTCTACCTCCCACCGAGAGGCATTAGTAAGAAACTGATGCACCTCTGCTTCTTGTATAAGAGCACATGATGGAGGGGGAGCAGTGATGAATTTGTTGGTTTGATCTGTATGAGATGAAACTACACAACCAGTCCTCTAAGAAGTTCTGAGCTCCGACTTTTAAGCTTTTAACTCGGTGGGAGATGTTTGACCTGATCAGAGAAGCGAGTCTACTCCTTTTCGGGAGGGCAGGACCGGATATTGGTTCAAATCGTCTACCTGGGGGAGAGGAAGGTGCGATTCTGGAAGTTAATGTGACGAAGCTGCTTATTGGTGCTCAAGTGTCACAGTTTGGACTGTGCACGGCTCTTCCCAGCCCTGACCCCCGTGCAGAACAGCTTTCCTTGAGAGCAAGTGACAGGAAAAATTAATGTAGGCAATTAGAACGTTGGCAGAAGAGTGTTCTGGCATAAATCTTTTTTTTAATTTGACCTTTGTTTGAAAGGTTACAGTGAAGTTATTTTAAATCAGTTAGATCATAATGGTGAGATGTGATGGATTTTTATAAGGCTAATGGTATAGTTTCTTTGGCAGTAAAGTGTACACGTCAGACCTTTTTAATGAACTATTCGAAATATTCTCATCTTGTCTGGTGAGACGTGTACTGCTCTAATTTCAGAATCATGTTGTTTTGGAATGGAAAGCTAAATATGCATTGTCCTGTGAAGACGTCCAAGTCCATTGTCTCACTGCTACAACACACCAGATTTTGATATTTGGGGCGGCTCTTTTGCACCGCAGGAACACGTAGAAGGACATGGTCATGTCAGCCGGGTGATTTTTGGGGACCAGGGTGGTGAAACTCTTGTCATTGCATAGTCTATGTCAGGGAGGATTACAGACCCAATTTCCACACCTTTTTTTTAGTCTTTTATTGCTTTTATCCTGACAAATGACTTTCCAGTGGAAATCAGTTGGCTGTCGGTGTTTAGCGGGGCACTTGGTTAGATGCTGGACATCACAAATACACGCCTCCTCCAACTCACTGTCAGCCGGCTGTCTCATTTGGAGGTGTGGCATTTTAATTTGCAAATCCAAGGGAAGCCGTCAGCACAGGCCAAAAGGTTTTTAGATTTTTTTATTTATTTCTCTACGAGCCTCTTATTGTCGGGTTGATCGGTGCTAGAGTTAATTTCAGTGGTCCGTCTGTTCTTTTGTTGGTCTAGTGTGTTGGCTCTCTGTGAATCTGCTCATGAACCAGATGTGTTCACACCTGAATGTGTGAGGTGGTGGATTTAGTGGTGTATTGCATGCCTCAGTCTGGATGCTGGTAGTCAGGTCAGATCAACAGGATGGTTTTGAGTGTATTTGGAACAAGGACTCAAAAGTTTTTCAATGTAAGTTAGTTATTGAATAGATTTAGTGTGTAGCTTAATTGCAGGCCGTGCCGTTCGGGTTTGTGTGATTCGGCACATCAGAAGAGGATCCAACATGTTTGTTTCTCCCCCCACAGACGTCATCAGCATCGAGAAGACCGGTGAGCACTTCCGTCTGATCTATGATGTGAAGGGACGTTTCACCGTCCACCGCATCACTGCCGAGGAGGCCAAGGTGAGGGCTGGGGTGCCCCTTTCAGAGTGGGTCTGCACGCTAATGGCTCCACAAAAGACATTCAAAGGGCATGTTTGTCAGATTGAGGGTGGTTTAATGGTAAAATGGATGGGGTGGTTTTAAGTCTGGGCTCAGCCTTTCCATTTGAACGTACTGCACACTGCCTTGTTCTGACCGCTGCCTCCGTCTGCAGTACAAGCTGTGTAAGGTGAAGAAGATCATCATTGGCACCAAGGGAATCCCACACCTGGTGACCCACGATGCCCGCACCATCCGCTACCCTGACCCCCTCATCAAGGTCAACGACACAGTCCGCATCGACCTGGACACTGGCAAGATCACAGACTTCATCAAGTTCGATACCGGTAGGTAGAGCTCAGCGCGTCCAGGTTTGCGTGGCGTACCTATCCCTGCCGGGGGCCGTCTCTGACTGGCCCTCCCCTCCCCGTCCCTCCAGGTAACCTGTGCATGGTGACCGGCGGCGCTAACTTGGGGCGTATCGGCGTGATCACCAACAGGGAGCGCCACCCTGGCTCCTTCGACGTGGTGCACGTCAAGGACAGCACAGGCAACAGCTTCGCCACCAGGCTCTCCAACATCTTCGTCATCGGCAAGGTGAGGACAGGGCTTAAATCTGCCGGCGGGGGCTCTGCCAACGTCCAGCTGTCCTCCACATGCGACTCCAGTATTTTAAGAGAGTGGGAGCAATGATGACCTTAGTGGTTCTGATCAGCAATGAAAACAAACAGCCATATCCTCTAAGAAGTGCTGAGCTCCATTAGCAGGATGTTTGACCAGTTATGCGGACAGGTGATCGTCGCCTGCCTCTCATTAAGAGCAGGTCGGCAGCGTATGCAGCAATGTTTTCTTGAACCCTCTCTGACCCCAGCTGCTTTTGTTTCCAGGGCAACAAGCCATGGGTGTCTGTGCCCAGAGGCAAAGGAATTCGTCTGACCATCGCCGAGGAGAGAGACAAGAGGCTGGCCGCCAAACAGGGCAGCAGCTAAAGTGGCCAGAAATCAGAGCTGGTTTTCAAATAAACTGTTATTTACAAAACGATCCCAACTGTTTGTGTGTTTAATTGAGCAGACAGCAGAAACCTGTGGGGTGACGAGGCCGTGGGATGGAATGTCAGATTTATGTTCCATTAAATGGCAGCCAAGTGTTGACAGGTTGAAGCATTACATTTAGCAGCAAACTTTCAATTTCTATCCCGTGTTGTCAGAGTTCAAGATGATCGTCAGGTTTTTCCATGACGAGTAGCTGGACTCAACAGGTGTTCAAACATTGCTCGAGCCTGTCCTGAACAGCTTCTTCTGGAAACGAAGCTGTGAACTGAATGATCCGCTTCACAGGATGGAGGACTGAATGTCCCAATCCAGATATGTTTGATGGAGATGTGCCGTTGGAGTACAGCTGTGGAAGTGAGTCTTTTGTGCAATTTAAAAAAGAAAATGCATATCCACTCTTAGTCCAGACATAATCTTTTAGTAGCTGAGCTGCTTTGATTTATGCTGCATCTCCCCATGGTCCCAATCCAACTCCCCCTCTATATTTTCTGATCCAAGCCCTCTATAGTTCCTTTATTATGAACCATTTTCTCCTGTCCTCTTGACACCCCAAATCTATTATTTACTGTAAATATTCTCCCGTCCTTCTGGACACCGGCTCTCGTTTTCCCTCCTTACATTTGTCCCTATCTGCTCTTCATTTTTCCACTCCCTCCACCCCCCCGTTCTCCCCGTGTCCTGACTTCAGTATCCGTCCATATGGTGACTGCTGGGATGCAGCCTGCTCGAGCGCCACGGAAACCTGGCCGGCCACACGCCACCTTGTGTGTGAGTGTGTGTGTGTGTATTAGCAGAAAAATACACACTGCTGTGTGAATGCGGCTGGTGTGGTTGACGTGAACAGAAAATTGCCGCAGTGACTGGGCTTTTGTACGGTGTGGCTTTTGCACTGGCCCAACATTTTATTGGCCAATGAAAGGAAAAGATTTTACCCATGATGGGAAATGAATTCTTTTTTGCTAACATGAAATGCTACTTAAAATAATCGGTTTCGGCCACTCCGATCGTATTCCATTTTGAATAAACATGCATGAATTATCCCAAATATTAATATCTCAAACAGCATAAAGGTTATGGTCCAAAAGAGCAATTTAGAGCTGAATTAATTGAAATCTGTAAAAAAAAAAAAAAAAGCTCCACTGGATCCCTTTAAAAGGTAGGAATTGAGGCTGGGTCCCACCAGTATTTTTAAAAACTTTTTCTTGTTTTCTTTGTGGCAGGGTCCATTACAAATGTCATTACAGAATGCTCTGTTCCTCTAAGGGCTATACAAACATTCTCAGAATGTCTTATGAGGAAAGAAAAAGCATAATTCATGAATGGCTCACCCTTAACTAACAAAACCCAACAAAGTAGATACTATATTATCCTTATACCAAAGTGATGGAGTGCTGTTACTCCTGAGCTACAGCCCCCCTTAAGCTCCTGTTTGTTGCCACATTAAGTAGGATTTATACCTGACACATCAGCCATTGCTAGAGGAAAGTGTGACCTCAAATGGGTCCCGTACCCATTTTCTATCAGGCATGTTGAACTTGTGCCGTCCTTATCCAAATAGAATGCCTTTATTATGGTTTCTATGTAGTTTTGAAACATTTAAAAAGGTTTTAAATGATGCTAGAGAGTAGAAGTGCACCTCTTGGTACACGCCTCCCCAACATCTCTTTCTGCTCTACCAATGAACCATTTGTAAACGCAAAGCTAAATAAGCCTGAATTTACCCCGGAAGTAATTATTATGACAGATCAGATGGAAAACTTAACGCGTTAACTTAACTCTGACGTCAACAAAGGGAAGGCAGTTTGTCTGGTAGACAAGCTTAAAAATGAAGGCCTTAATTCATCTCAGTTGTTAAGGGCACCAGCTCTCTTGAAGGCTTCAAATTGCCATCGTTATGATCGGCCGTAGTTTTCCACAACACCTCACATAACCACCTGAAATTGAATGCACATAAACCCAGGGGCTCAATTCCAAATATTTGCATGTTAATTGAAAATCAACACTATGGCAGCATGTCCCCCGCCCTCCCCTACCATGAAAGTTTGCCCTGATATGGATTATGGAAAGAAAGACAGAGAGAGAGGGAGACACTGATAGCCAGAAAGTTAAATAAACAAAGCAGGGAAATGGGGAAGAACTATTAGCCTGTCACGTTGAATCCAATACAAATTGCTCTCTGTTTTCATTTAGATGGAAAACACCTCTGGTTGAGAGGTTCTAATCTTGGGATTTCATATGGAGACTTTGATGCTCACTTTTACAAAAAAAAAAGTAAAAATCTTCTTTGGATCTGCTTCTTTATCATTTCCTCTCCCCCTCCCCGCCTGGTCTGTATCTTTTTATGTCTCTTCCAACAGGCCTGGCTTTGAATGAATCTCTGGGGTGAACGCGGAGCGGCATCATCTCTGTTTTGTCTTTAAAAGCATCCAGGAGTCCGGTGCAGATCTCCTAATCAGAACGGATCTATTTTATGGGAGCTGCTTCGAATTGTAGCTGACTGAGAGAACGTGTTCACCATGTTTTAGTTTCACATTTTAGGGATCTTTTCTTTCATCTACACTAATTCCACAGACTCCACTTGTACCCTTAATTGTCTCCTTTTAGGGTCACGGTTTTCCCGGCCAGAAGGGGACGCTGACCCGTGTATCAGCTCCGACCCTCACGTTCACCTGAGAGTGTGGGAGGCAGAGTAACGGAGCAGCTCTGCGCGCCTCCCGCCGCCACTTTCATTTCTAACCCTGCCTCTTTATCACACGGCACAGCGGGACGAGCCGAGCCGGGGTGATCCGAGAGGCATGGCACACACCCATGACCGTCTGCTCTCTCACACCCTGACCGGTGCTGTAATCCTTCAACACCGGCGGACACGAGTGGGGACAGCGTGTGAGAACATTCAGTTGGTTGTTTATTTTTCTTAAAAACAAAGATAACTGGAAAAAAATCTATTGAATGTTAAATATCTAAACACTACCATAAACTTTGTAAATTATTTAGAAAATTTAGACAACCCCAAAAGGACAGGGCCAAACACTGTTCCTACTTGTAGTTCCATGAATATATGGAGAGAATTAATTTCTATTTAATCATCAAACTGGGACAGGCTGGACTGCAACTTGATGAAGAGGATCGCTCACAACAATGCTAGAAATACTAGAGGTGAATGACAAAGTTATATGGAGAATCTTCAATTTGGACACTAAACAAGACACAATTAGTGGTTTTCTGATAAATTTTTCTAATCAATCAAATTATGATCCAGCGGTTTGATCGGTTTTAATCTGTTCAGAGTCATGAGAGGGTTCAAATCAGAAGCATGCCCCCATTTGATCCACAGTTGGGGGAGATGAAATCAACGTTACTCATGGGTGACAAATTTGGATTTGAAGGGATGCTGTGGAATGAAAGAAAAAACAATGTAGGGACTTTCCTTTTCTGTGGTTACAAGTCAAACACTGGAAGTGTTGTGCCAGTTTTTAAAGACCTTGTGCTTGTGTGAGAACACAAACGCAGTCTTTAAACATTTTAATATCACCGGGCACATGTTCCGAGTTTAAAAAAGAAAAGAAAAAGAAAAAAAAACGCATTTGATTTTTGTACACATTGACACAGGGCCTTTGAAGTGCCTTTGGCTAAATGGTAAGAATGGCAAGAGTTCTATGAGCTCCAGAGAATTTATGGAGAAAAAACATCCACTCGGTGAACTGAAAGCCAACAGGCAGAAATGTCGCACAAATGGAGTGGCGTGGAGAGTATTCATCAGAGCTTTTGGCATCAAAACTTAAGTAAATATATTTTTGTAGGATTTTCAAAAGGTTAAGCAATGAAAAAAAAAAACACTTATGATTCATATACAATTTGCAAAAGATGAAAACTATATATAGCTTGGTACAGCCCCCCCAAAATAAATGACTTTGTTGGGCAATTAGAGCAGCAGCTCTGGGAGAGTATGCCTCGATGAGCTTGCCACATTTACTCATGGATTATTGCCCGCTCTTCAAAGCAAACTTGTTCCAGCTCCTTCCAGTTTGCTGTGCTCCACTAGTGTGCGGCATTCTTTAGGTTACTGGCTTTTAGGTTGCTATTTCAGCATGGCTAAACGTTTCCCGTTCAAGCCCCTCGTTCTGTCTTGGCAGGATTTGTAAGGTCATTGTCCTGTTGGAGGCTCCGTCCCAGCCTCAAATTGAAAAACAAAAATGGGGAAAAAAAAAGGTTTTCCTTAAGAATATCACTATGTCTAACACTGTCCTTCATTTTTGATGACTTTTCCAGTCTCCTTCTGATGAAAAAACATCCCTCGCCAAATGAGGCTGCCACCACCGTGCTTTGCTGTGGTTGCGGTGTTCTTTGGGCAGTGAGAGTTGTTGGATTTTTATTGGTTATAGCATTTTCTTCAATGGAAAAAAAGTTTTATGCTTATCTGACCACAGTTGTCTTTTGGCAACATCTGTAAGCAGTGGCTTTTTTTTTTTTTTTACCCAGCTATTTGGAGTTTTATTCAGGTAATGGAGGCCCTACGGACAAACACGGAAGTAGCCCTCATGCATCTTTCCACATCCGGCAATTTCCCCTTTGGTGTCTTTATTGCCTCATAATAATACCTCTGTAGACATGTTTATTGTGACGTAATTTTCTTTCCATTTTTCAATGACCGCTTCAATGCTTCTCCAGAGGATTTCCCGTCTTAATGTAATTACATTGTATCTTAGTGTGCTTTAGCTGGTCTTTTGACCCCTGGAGGCAAATGCTCCTGTAGACACCGTAGGCTGGGGCTCATACTGTATTGTTCTCACTTCCCAGGGACGCCATTCGATCCTTAGGATTGATATCTGAAGCGTTTAGAGGTTCGGGAAACCCCTCAGAGTTTTTTTACATGCTTGTTAAGACTTTCCTAAACTGGAAGGCTCAACCTTTTTGCAAGGCTGGGCGCTATCCTTCTTCAGAAAGTCGTATATTTTAGGAGTGGTTTTGTGATATTGTTCCCCGGGGGAATCAGGACCTTTCTGTGTTCTCCCTGTGTCTGTATGGGTTCTCTCTGGGTTCTCCGGATTCCTCCCACCGTCCAAAAACCTGCATGTTAGGTTGATTGGACATTTCAAACAGCCCTTAGGAGTGAGTGTGAGTGGTTGTTTGTCCTTGTGTGTCTCTGTGTGGCCTTGCGATGGACTGGTGGACCATCCAGGGTGTACCCCACCTCTCGTCCGTTGACCACTGGGATATGCTTCAGTTCTCCCCGCAACCCCAATAGGGATTAAGCGGTATTGATAATGGATGGATGGTTAATTGATGGATGGCTAATGGATAGATGGGTTGTCATTTTCAGGCAAAAAAAAGAAAAGAATTCAATGATGCTCTCATTCACAGAACGCAGAGGAAGACGAGGGGAGTGTGTCTTGGCGAAGCAATGGAGGTAAAATCAGAACTCTTTGCAGAAAGTGAGCTGGGCTGCTGAAACAATAAACCCAGTCATATGAGGAGGTGTAGGAGGAGGGAAGGGGTGAGGACAGCTGTTTTTAATCAATTGCTTCCATGTGATTGACTGGCTGACGGACTGCTGGCCGATTGAACGATTGACAGGGAATGTTTTGGGACTTTTAACAAGCGGTTTATCCCATCCTGCTCAATCGGACTTGTTGTACGGCCGATTTACCAACAAGGGCAGCTTAACTAACGTCTTGGTAGCGGTGCTGATATGACTGATGTGAGGCCAGAGATGTTCGCATGATGTAATGCAGCCTCTCCCTGGTGTTGCTTTTAGCTTCCAGAGCCACACACTTTTGTTGCCGCACAGAAAAAACACACTCACACACACACACACAATCGCTTCCCTCTGTCTCACGTAGGGTTTTCCATGTTGATGTTTTCAGCTATGTCAATAAAAGACAGTTTATGCTGAAATTCCTTCTGGTTCCTTCTCCAGCCCCCCCCCCCCAACTACCCCCCCTCGCCCCATAAGATTCTCCTCAGACTCCATGAACAAAAACATTTAGGTAGGCCAAGTTCATGTCTGGGAGGGGTTACTTAAAGGGGCCCGGGGGGCGCGCTGAAGACCAGATGTGGCGTTTTGGGGGGAGGGAGTAAGGGTATGTTCGCAAGGCCTCGAGCCGAGCTTTCACTGGGCTCCGGAGAGAATTTAGAAGTGGACGAAGCAATAAACGGAAGTCAAGGTGCAGCTGCAGACGGTAACACAGAGCTGTTTGCAACGTGACGACAACTGATCTGCTTCTTCTTTACATTTACTTTGACTTAGCCTAAAAGTGTAGAATTTGTTTTGGCAGCTTCATTCCGATAGCAAAATGCACGCCCGTGTTATCGCTTCAAACATGCGATGGGTTAAAAAAAGGGGCAATTTAGGACATGTAAACAGGTAAAAAATGTTTCATCTCAAACATGATGAGGATGGAGGATGATTTAATAAAAAAGCTGAATCCATAAAAGATACAACTGTGACCTCGAAGAAGCTCACCAATGGCTGTGTGACTGCATGAATCTAAATTTTTTGATTTACTTCAATACAGTTACATTTACAAAAAACAAAAAAACGGCCTTACTTAGAGCAGGGAGTCCAACTCCTGTCCTCAAGGGACCGCAAGTTTTATTAGTTTCCCTGATTCAACACACTATATTCTGATGAAACTGATCCTTACATAGCTTAAAGATTTCTAGAGTTACATTTAACCCTACATGAACCTCTTGCGCCCTAGCTGGTGTACTGCTTTCCTAGTTTTGGCCTATTCAGCATCAATTTTGCACACTTATATTTAAATTTGATTTTTTAGTGTTGATTGTTGAGGCATTTTTGTGTTATCGCCAAACAGTGTTTGTGGTCATTCTTTTGCATTGTTTAGATTTATTTGAATATCATTTTCAGTAATTTTCAAAGCACTGGGATTTGTTTAGCTCAAAAAACTTAAGAACTCACTGCCATACCTGCACATCTGCCCCCCCTTTTAGTAATTTTTCTCTCAGTCTGAGGAACTTTCAACACTCATAAAGTCCTCCAGCCACTATTTAACCACATACGATCTCTGTGGTAATTCATTTTCTGTAAGGATGCCCAAATTTTGAATGGGATGTCTTAGAATTTTGTCATTAGGGGCAAGGCAGCAGGAATCTTATGAATATAACCCCCTGAACTTTTCTAAAGATAGAAAAGTTAGAATGTATGGTGAACTTTGAACCAACCAACCACCCCAAAAAATCTGAAAACTAAAGCAGACACCTGCTGCACACAAAATAAGACAGTATAGGTACTACTTTAGCCACGTCTTAGCTCTGTCTTACAAATTAGATTAAGCCTGGATAAAACGTCTTCAAAACACATTGGGTGGACTACAAACTTTTAAGTGTTTACAGAGAGAATTTGATTCTGCAAATCTCATTTTTTAAATTAATTTCTTCCCTCTTGCGTCATTTTAACACATGACGAGGTAAGCAAATATCAAATGGCAACCGGAAGAATTCAAGAAAGCAGTCAGCTGGCTGCAAATACTCAGAGACAAAGAGGAGGAAAGCAGAGAGCAAAAGGCAGCACAGAGCCTCACGTCCACTCCAGCCTTCTCTCCTCAGAGTCCTGGGGGCCACGTCATGACATCCTCTGACCGCATTTGTTGTCTTATTTTTCCTCTTTGCGCTCTCCGTGTCACTTTGTGGGCAGAAAAAGGAATCCACTGTGAGTAACTGGCAATATTGGTACACCACAGACAGTTGGCTGTCAGTGTGATGTGTTCAGAGTCAATGGAAAAAAAAAGAAACGAAAAAGATGCAACTCCCTTTTTAATGAGAAGCTTGTGACTGTGCTGCAGCGTCTGCGATAAGTAAACTCACGGATTTCTCTGTGGTGGCTCTGAAACTTGGGTAGTGCTCGAACAAACCTAATGTCAGATGTAAACAGTGACGCAACAGTTTCTGTGACTAAAGAGGGAAAAAAAGAGTTGGTCAAAATACTGGTGAAACTGTGATGTCCAGTTTCTTCCACTTGAGCTAATTAAAAGTGGCCAATTTATGAGGCCATTTAAACCACTATCTCTTTGAAAACATAAATGCCACGTCCTCTGGGTTTAGGAGCATTCCAGATTGTTATCATCACACAGTTCAAATGCCGGCGTCCGGAGGTTCATAAGTGCACATGGCAGGGGTTTGGGATCAGTTTACGCTGCCAGCAAGATGATATCTCATCAGAAGTCTTCACTGATATTCAGTAATATCTATTTCAGTAAATACACCTCAAACCACACTGTGCACGTATTACAAAACTATGCCTGCATTAAAGAATTTCAGGTGCTCAGATGACCTGCCACTCCCAATGAAAAACCAAATGGGATAACATTTTGTTTCAAAGAACGGAAGATAAGAGAGTATTTAAAAATGCAAACATTTTATATGCGTTAAGAGTTTATTAGGTGTTCCAGGATAATGCCAAGGATCTGATGTTTGTGGGTGAGTAAATTACCCGATATGCTACACATCTCCATCACATTTTGAAACCCGTAGCAACTGTGTGGTGGTGACTGTAGTTTTTTCATCCTGAACAGTTGGTTTCACATCTTTGAAAGTGGCACCATTATATGAGAATGTCAGCACTACAGGAAACCATAAAGGAAATAAATCAATTGTGCCAACAGAAATTAAAACGGCCCAAACATACTGGCCTGTTGTACTTCCAGTTTTAAGAAAGAGTCATTTACCTATTCAGTCCTAAGAGACACAAACAGGAAATGGAATGACTACCAAAAAGTATACTTTTGTTTTGGAGGTGATGCTACAATAATTTAGATAAGTTCCATTGCTTTCATCGAATCAACCGTTGCCATTAGCTTGAGTTAGCAATGCTGGACAATTTATCTCCTACAAGTATATGATTATTTTTTATTTGTTAAAAGTATGGTCTAAAACGTGGGCACCTTACAATTTTTGTGTGGGTGGCACATTATAGAAAAAAAAGAAAGAGGAAGAGCTACTGGTCAGTCTTCACTATAGTTGTTCTCTGTAAGAATTGAATAATTAGCTGCAGATTTTTAGAAAAGAACAAAAAACAAAAATAATGTTTTAATTAAGGCTGATTTAAATCCCGTGATAATATTTTGGGTTAGTTGTTGTTTGTCTTCTTCTGCTGGAGTCCACCTGGGGGTCATTCTCTCAGTAGCGACACCTGTGGCTCACGGTGGAGACTGCAGCGAGTAGTGCGTATAGAGCTGTGGTGACGTCATAATTAGCTCGCGCAGTTGAGCAATCAGCGCGTTAATTAGGTCCAGACAAGGGGACGTATGGCCTCGGTCTCAGAAGTGGAGCATTTATCCCATGTCCAAATAAAGCACATATCAAGTGACAGAGGTCCTTTCGTAGTGGACCAAACATTTGTGCAAAAAAAGTGTTGAAACCCGGAGGAAGTCATTCCTTTGTTGCTGACCAAGACAGTGCGCGAGGGGAAGAATTCATCCACCTCTCCGTCTGACTTATCGCCTCGTTCGCCTAGCTAAGTTTACTTAACCGTGCCTTCATCTTCCAGGCGACTTTCCTCTTCAGGAAACACCAGGCTGTTGCGCGCTGCTTGCTTTTCACGTCAAGACGGACACAGTTATGCCTGAAGTCTGGGTAGTTGGTCTTCAAAATACGAGCACTGTCGTGGTGTAAAACGTGAACGTGAACACAAAACCAAGCTAACTTGCGATTAATACGTTTAAAAATCCGGCTATCATAAGTAGCCTAGCTACGTAAACCCGTTGACAGAAAAAGTGACTAGCTAAGCTAGGAAACCAATGCTACATTAATATAAACTTTTGGACTGATAGCATATTTCTACACGCCTCGTGAGGTGTAGGGCTAATTTATTCACAGGCTAGTAACAAAGTAAATCAAGCACTTTGATGAAATAAGCTTTGTGAACGGAAATACATTTTACGACACAGACTTTTAAAAAACTGTAGTCACAACCCTGGGCTTTGATTTTCCTAAGCTCAAACCGGATGCTATGTATGTCACACTTTGGCTAACGTGTGTGTGTGTTTTTCTTTCTTTTTTTTTTTTTTTTAAAGAGTCCTCTCTGCAGCCGAGTCTCTCCACCGACGGAAAAAAAAACCTACTCGCTCGCAGTCAAAAACAATGAGGGCGCACGACGCGCAACTGGCCCCAAGCTTCTCCCACAGCGGCGGACTTTTCCCCACCGGAGGATTGGTAGGATGAGTCTGTGCGCCACCCGCAGGGAGAAGGACCACAGGAATATAACTTGATATGCGTGTTTAGTTTGCTTAGGGTTTTTTCTTTCCCCTTTCTCTTTTCAATGCGTGAGTTTGGGGAGTGAACCAAAAAAGAAAAATGCCTTTTTGTAAACGCACGATACTTCCCAAAGATGTTTGCAAGCCCGACGGCGGTAGGCTGCGAGCGGAGCTTTTCGGGGACCTGACGGACGTGAGCGGCTTCTCCCTGTGCTCGGCGCTGCGGCAGCTCTCGGATCTGTCCCGGCACTCGGTGAGCATCCTGGAGGAGCTGGAGGGAGAGCTGGTGTCCGTCTGCCGCCGCTCCGGCGCGCTGGAGGGCAGAGTGATCCGGATCCAGAGGCACGTCGCGGAGCTGCTCAGCAAGCCGCCGCCGAGAGGTAAGGGGGACATTTAAAAGAAAAACAAAACAGAACTGTCTGAGCCCTAGAAAAAACACACCTGGAGTCACTTTGCGCGGTTGGGGGAGTTGAAGCGGTGTGTCAAAGTCCGTGGAATGGGATCCCCTGTCTGGGCAGACAGTGAGGGGTCATCCCCGTAATTAGATTTACGTTGGACGGGAGTGAATGAGGGGATTTGTTGTCATCAGCTGACAGCGAGCACAACAAGCGTTTACTGCTGCAAAAGAAGCTGGGACATTACTCTAAAAGTCCTAGAACACTTTTAAAAAATTGTCTTTACGCAGGGCGTCATTGCTTTTGTGATCTTTTACGCTTTCAGCTTTTTAACTTTTTAATTTGGTTGCTTTTCCAGCTGGGTAGTCTGGTTTACAAAATGCTCTTGAAGGCGGCACGTTGTGGGTGAGGAGAGTGGAATGCGAGCGCGAGGATGTCCCGCGTGTTTTGCTGTTTTGACACATCAGCTGTCACTTTGGGCCCCGTCTCCTCCTTCCTGACTCTCTCATAGTGCGTACTTGAGTGGACTCCTCCGCTAAACCTATATGTTTTGTTTTCCTCGTGGCCGAAAGTCTCTCAGCATTCAACGCTGCAGCTTGCACAGATTTGATGTGGAAACTTGAGTCTTCCAGGGCTCATTACTGTTCAGGTGGGCATAACAGAGGATAGAAACAACCTAGGTCGATTTCCTCATCATAAACAACAACAGCACTAATACTTCCTTGTGGTCCTACTTAGTACAGTTAGTATTTTTCAAAAATCTTTAAAAGCTTTTCTCATAACGTTTGAGTTTGCAGACCCCTCACAACAGGGTCAGCACAGGACACCTCTGGTTTGGATTTTTGAGATGACTAATAGTACTGGATCACAATTTTTTTTTATTTCTGCAGTTATCAAGTGTTTTTCTTCTTCATTGCTGGGTGTTTTTCTAGTGCAAACTTTTGTTCTCTTTTAATTGGCTTGTTTTATGTTCTCTTAAATCATAACACAAACATCATGCTATAGGGAAATGAAGGGGTAGCTTTTTCCAAAGGTCAGGTAAAAAATGAATTTAGAATTGACGTGATTGATTTCGTCCTTCCTTACGGGTTTCTATAAGAGTCCCATTGACCCAGAAATGCCCATGTTTCAGTGGACAGGCTATGAATGAATGTCATGCTAATGTTTTCATGATGGCATTTTAGTACTTCTTGGAATTTTTAATTTTGTAGAGTCAGGCTCCATCTAAAGTCCCCTAAAGCAAAGTTTTTTTTTTTTTCATTGACTCAATATTGGGTGTCAATTCCATAAAACCTTCAAAATGTGCTGCTCCCACATTTTTTTACTTTTAGGATGCTTTGCTCATTAAGGCTCTTCAGCAAACATAACTGTTTCTGCTGGGTAGCTGTCGTGGTGTGTGATACCAGGACACCCTGTGCTCGAGCCCAAGGTCAGGTACTTCTAAAGATATTATAGGCTGAATTTGAGTTTTTCATTCCTTTTTTTGCATGGCATAGCACATAAACAGCTGTGGCACAGTGACAGCTAAGCTTTTATGAGCGGTTTCAGTTCAGTCAGCCGGTGCTGAAAACCGGTGTCGGTTCATAAAGACTGTGAAAAGAGGAGAAAATGAACTCTGATAGAAAACCTACATTAAATTGAACATAAATATAGCTTTTAATGATAAGCTTTTGTGATTATAACAAGAGTACAATAAGTGATTAAGGATGCAAGGCAGATTCATGATGGGGAAAATGTGCTATAGCTGGCATCCTGTTAAAGTCTGCAAACTTTGCAAATACTTATCATGGGTCCGTTTCTCTTTTGTTTGCATTACAGCTGAGGAGTGAGCAAATGAATGAAGTAAGCTGACTGCGTGCTTGAATTTATAAGGCAGTCAGCAGAGCGCAAGAGTTTGTGTGCTTGTGTTTTTTTTGTGTGAGCACGTACAGTATTATAAGACAGAAAGAGAAAGTCCCTTTTAACACAGACCAGATGTAGAGCTGGATGGAGGAAGGAGAGGAAGATGAAACAACATTTAACTTGTCTGTTTTGTGTCTTTTTTTTTTTCTTTACAAATCTGTGTTCTATGCAAACATTTGGTTTTTCTCTCCTTTCTAAAGTCTGTGTAGGCTTTAACTGTGCCACAAGCACGTGGGCAGAGGCTAAATAATCAATAGATGCAGCTTAGGCCTTCATCTCTCATTGGTCTCTCTTCACTGGCTTTTTTTTCTCCTCTTGCTTTTACTTTCTACCATCTGAATAGAGCTGGAGACCATTCACATACATATTACTGACAGAATAATGAGGCAGAAACATTTAGGTTTCTGCCTCATAGGAATATGCTGTTCTAGGGGAGCAAATTTCTGTCTATTGTTCAAAAGTGTATCCTTAATGGTTTCTGTCACCAAACGTCCACAATGTCAATTGATTCCTAATTTAGACATACAGAGCTTGTGAAGTGGCCTCATATTTGGGTAATTTGGTTGCTAAATCGTTCAGAATTTGCAATACAGTAGGCTGCCTTATCTGAATGGAAAGACACACCTCCATGCAAGGCTGTGCTTAGCCTGTAAAACATTTCACTGTCCAAATGAATACCTGTCACAACACTAGCCTATATGGTTGTGGAATTGAACTCTGTTGGCCCTTTGAAAGTTTCTGAGGCACATATGTCCTCAGTTTCAACTTTTATAGGGGGAATAAGCTACTAACCCCATGTAAAAGGAATGTTTTGCTTAAAGAATCACACAAAACTGCAGTATACAGTGCCCCAAACTTACTACTATTTGCTTAATATGCAGCTTATCGCTCCAACTAGACTCCATGCATATATCTTTAAGCAAATTAAAATGGATTTTAATGACTGCCACCTGTTTTTAAGTTTGGTCCAGTTAAGACAGATGGGAATTTTCAAATTTACAGGGATCAGAATAACTTGCACTTAACCCCCCATTTCCATTATGTGAAGAGGGTGGGAGTAGGGGGGGGGGGGGGGTCATGTGTGCTTTTCTAGCAGGAACAACCACTGACAATCCCCACTCCACCTGCCAAAAGAAGTGAAGCACACAGTCAAACACATGTTCCAGGCCCAGATGAGGGGATTTTTTCCACTCAGTCGAGAGTTTGTGCAAGAGTCAGATCTCCTGAGCCACTTCCAGGACCTCTCTGCGTGGAGAAGTGCCGGAGGGATCGGGGCTGGTTTCCTCCCCCTGGGGAGGAGGGGAGGAGTAGTACCAATACAGAGAGGAAGAGGATGTCAATCGTCACTCTGGAAAGCGTGATAGCAGGAGAGAATGTGTGCATGTGTTCTGTCCACTTTCCCCTGGAAGTTGTCACTTAGATTGGCCTGAACTTGAGGACTTTGTCCTCTAAAATACCCCATCTTGGGTTTTCTCATACTGGGCTTATTTCCTGCCATTTTCTCCTGGCTCCTTTTGACCTTAAGTAGGACATGACTATCCCAAGTGTGGAAAAGCAAGCTGAGGTTTAGTGTTTTATTTTTGTTTTATTTCTTTTCCTCCTCTGAGAATCCTTCTCCAACCTCAAACTGGTTGTAAGGGATGATTTTTCTTAGTTTGTTGTAACAAAATGTCCCCCACTCTTCCCCACTTTCAAAGTTGGGGGATAATTAAATGTTTTTAGTGTAAACATGTCATCTGTCACTGATATCACAACAGCTGTTTTTCCTCAGCTGTCAAAGGCAGCACATCTGTGGTGACATCAGTATCTTGTGGTATGTTTTCGGAACTGCGTTGTGACCTTTTTCAGCTTTAATACTTGACTGCTCACAGAACATATCACCAATTTCTCAATGCTGCTGTATTATGTTTAACAGAGGCTAGTTTAATTAACAGTGCAAGAATCTAATGTATGAGTTTATCAGACCAGTTTGTATCCTGTCCCGATGAACCTTTTGAAAATTTTTAAACTAGAAAGTCACATTAATTAATTTAACATTGATTCGCATTGGTTCTCATTATGAAAACCTTCCTTTTTTCCACTTTGTAATTTAAGGCTGATGTTAAAGGTCATATTCCAAGAAAATATTGGCATTGTGGTTGGTTGAATGTTGATTTTGTTTCAAACTGGGTAGTTTTAATGCCCCGATAGTGGTCTGTATGGGCCATTCCTGGAGTGATTTGACCTCTCTGTAAGTTGAAAAAGCAAACTTTAAGTAAGGAAGTTTGGGGAAAAAAAGATATTTATCCTTTATACTGCTGGGGAAACCACCTGTAAATCAGGGGAAGTGGCCACTTGCAACCTCCATTTAAGACGGGTTTATTTTCAGGAAATGTGGAGGGCCCTCATAAACTCAACATTCCTCTTGATTAACCAGTGGCAGTGAAAAGCGCCTTGCTGGGTCTATATAGCTCGCCAGCATCTCGACAAACAAAATAATACTGGAACTTCCAGTACATGTGATTTCCAATAACTAGTCAGGCTGTTTATGGAAGCAAAGTTTGCTAGTATAGAAGGCCATGATAATACACATCACACAACAAGAAAACTGAACAATAATGTTGAAAAAAAACAAAGAAAACATGGCGTGACAGTATGCCAAATGGAGCTCGAGTCATGATGACTAGGGGACATTTTAATCAACACTTAGTTGTAGACTGTTTAGTAAATGTTTCTCAAATCCACTTTGCTTTAACATTTATTTTTTGTACGCAACGTCAAATTGGTACCACCAAACTTCTATGCCACACTTGACCAATGTTGGCAGGTGGAACCTACCACCTTTCTGATTCTGCCTCTTCTTTTTTTGTTCTAAAAAATGAAGGTGGGATCTGAGGCATTTAATGTTGACCAGTCAGGCTTGTAGTTCGAACATAATCTAAAACCCCTTAATCTGCATGGCGGCATCTTTGAAAGGCACAACGGCGTTATTGGTCGCATAGTGACTTAAATAACATCCTGTTCTTTATCCTAACCAGAACACATCTGTTCTCTGGATGTTATCCACATCTAGTAACTGTATGTCAAGGTAAGCTGACAGAAGCAGGCAAGGCAAAAAGAAATGTAGTTTCCTTGTTTCTTCATTAAGATTAGAATACTAAGTTGAACAGCTAAGCAATGGAAAAAACATTAATTGGGTGATTTATTCATTTTTATTCCTATTCTAAGTTATATTAACTATATTTTACATCTTTTTTTTTTTTTTTTTAAAGATTTTGTTGGCTCTAGTGGCCTTTAATGACAGTAGCTTGACAGGAAAGGGGGCAGAGATAGAGAGGGGGAGACATTCGGGAAAGGGCCATGGGCTGGATTCGAACCCAGGCCACCCGCTTGCGAGCGAAGGCTCTGTATATGGGCCGCCCGCTCTAACCATTAGGCTACGGCTGCGGCCCATATTTTACATCTTTAAGTTAAAAATGAACATGATATTCAATAATGACATAGTTTGTAAGTGGCAGTTGGTTGTTGTTTTTGTCAAAAACACAGAAAGTTATTGATATTATGTTATAAATTCACCTGTTTATCAATTTATTAGATTTTGTATTGATAATATTGACCCAGAATACTGTTACATTAATTTGACTGGACAGTGATATGTGTCTGTTGGGTGGAAAAACACAAGTTTTCTTCCGTCCAGCTTTTGCTCAATTCAAAGAGTGTTTCACTCCTTCATTTCCTTCGAAACCCTGTTCATCAAATGCTTGATGAGAGAGTGAGGCAGAGGCTTTACCTCCCCCTTCTTTCTCCTCCCTCGTTCCCACGGGTTGATGTCAACCTCATGACTCAGTATCCCTCCCTGCTGGCCCCTTTGTAATTCCCCTTCGCTCCTTTTTCTTTTCCGTCTCTCTCCATCCTCTTAGTCTTTCTAGTTTTCTCCTGTTGCACACATGAGGAAAAAATGATAAAGTGGGATTAAATTGATTTTGGAAAGAGTTTTGATATGATTTTTATCCTCGAATTCAGGTTTTGACCCCACAAATTGAAAATACTGCATTAAGTGGCAACAGGTAACAACTCAACTCTCCCTTTAGTGGAGTTGCTGGATGTTAGTTTTATTATCATGTATCATGCAGGCCATGGGCTCAGCATCTTTTCTGTGTCAAAATGTTCAGGGCTCTTTGTCCTCCCCCACCATTGCTCTCTTCCTACAGGCAGTGATTCAGAGGGCAGCAGCAGCATGAGAAAGCAATGCAGAAATCTGCAAGGGAAAGGCTTAAATTAACAAGCAATTCCTTATGAACTGAGTGGAACTCCGCACAAAAGTGGGTTGGTAGCAGTTTTCTCGGCAGATCATTCACCCCCATGGAAGCATTTCATTCACTGGCCTCACACACACCTTGCCTTTCTGGTGCATTTAAACCAACATTGTAAAATAGTGCATTGCAATGACTGGTTTTACTGTACCTGTGCCTAAAAGTTAATGGTTTGGTGCCGTTCAGTGGCGTGGCTAGCTTTTTGGGGTGCCAATGCACCCTTAAATTTAAAAAAGTGCCCCTTTTTTTTTTTTAGTAAAAAACAAGAACCAGTCTTTCAAATGGCATGATTTTCCTTCTTGGAGAAGTTTGCTCTTTTCTCTGAAAACTCAGAAAATTTTGTTGTGCATATTGTGGACTGTGGAGGCTGTTGTAAGCAGCTCAAATATAGATGTACACTATATTGCCAAAAGTATTTGCTCACCCATCCCAATTATCGGAATCAGGTGTTCCAATCACTTCCATGGCCACAGGTGTATAAATTCAAGCACCTAGGCATGCAGACTGTTTTTACAAACATTTGTGAAAGAATGGGTCGCTCTCAGGAGCTCAGTGAATTCCAGCGTGGAACTGTGATAGGATGCCACCTGTGCAACAAATCCAGTCGTGAAATTTCCTCGCTCCTAAATATTCCACAGTCAACTGTCAGCTGTATTATAAGAAAATGGAAGTGTTTGGGAACGACAGCAACTCAGCCACGAAGTGGTAGGCCACGTAAACTGACGGAGCGGGGTCAGCGGATGCTGACGCGCATAGTGCGAAGAGGTCGCCAACTTTCTGCAGAGTCAATCACTACAGACCTCCAAACTTCATGTGGCCTTCAGATTAGCTCAAGAACAGTGCGCAGAGAGCTTCATGGAATGGGTTTCCATGGTCGAGCAGCTGCATCCAAGCCATACATCACCAAGTGCAATGCAAAGCGTCGGATGCGGTGGTGTAAAGCACGCCGCCACTGGACTCTAGAGCAGTGGAGACGCGTTCTCTGGAGTGACGAATCGCGCTTCTCCATCTGGCAATCTGATGGACGGGTCTGGGTTTGGCGGTTGCCAGGAGAACGGTACTTGTCTGACTGCATTGTGCCAAGTGTAAAGTTTGGTGGAGGGGGGATTATGGTGTGGGGTTGTTTTTCAGGAGCTGGGCTTGGCCCCTTAGTTCCAGTGAAAGGAACTCTGAATGCTCCAGCATACCAAGACATTTTGGACAATTCCATGCTCCCAACTTTGTGGGAACAGTTTGGAGCTGGCCCCTTCCTCTTCCAACATGACTGTGCACCAGTGCACAAAGCAAGGTCCATAAAGACATGGATGACAGAGTCTGGTGTGGATGAACTTGACTGGCCTGCACAGAGTCCTGACCTCAACCCGATAGAACACCTTTGGGATGAATTAGAGCGGAGACTGAGAGCCAGGCCTTCTCGTCCAACATCAGTGTGCGACCTCACAAATGCGCTTCTGGAAGAATGGTCAAAAATTCCCATAAACACACTCCTAAACCTTGTGGACAGCCTTCCCAGAAGAGTTGAAGCTGTTCTAGCTGCAAAGGGTGGACCGACGTCATATTGAACCCTATGGATTAGGAACGGGATGTCACTTAAGCTCATATGTGAGTCAAGGCAGGTGAGCAAATACTTTTGGCAATATAGTGTATGACACATTTCTACAGTTTACCCACTCAGTACTGACACCCATTGATAATTATTTCCACCAACACTTATTTTGGCTGTTAAGTAAGATGTAGCTGTCTGGTATTTATTTATTCCTGGATAGTTAATGGGTTGTGAGTGACAGTTGTGTCACAGGTTCGTGTTGATTTGCTGTTGTATCCAAGATGCTGCTGTCTGTATGTGGGTCATCTCTGGCTCAGTATTATCATAGATGAGTTTAACTGGCATTTTAAACCCCATTTTTTAAGATCTAACACTCTCTATATATAATCACCATTCAGATATGTACTACTCGGGTTGTTTGAGAATTACTAACACACAAAATTGACAAAGACCATAAACATTATTAATGTTAATTGTAATAAATACTGGTTCTAAAAATGTGCAAAATCATGAAGATGAGTAAATCATCAGTTTAATATTGCATAAGATCTCACTGGTGCTAGATTTAAAAAGCATTTGGACAAAGTTTTTTGATCGGGTGGTTACATGGTGAGAGAGGCAGTGTGTTCTTGGTGTAAATAGTTTGATAGATATGCATGTAGTCCTCTAGGCATATGTTCTTTTTGTTTCTAGATTTATATTCAAGTTCATGCAGAGTATATGTGGTTTCCACTTGTGAGAAAGTGAGATTCAGGAAGAGATGGAACTCTGTGGTTTTGAGTTGACTTTATGGTGAAAGTGTCAATTAATTACTCATAGAGAGAGAGGGGCTTTGTGTTTGTGTGTGTGGATGGGGGTAGATGGAGAATGTACTCTTGTTCCCAAGCAAACGAAGGAAAGTTGTGGATTCAGGTAAAAGGAGAAGGAGACGAAAACTTACTAACAACTTCCTGTCTTGGCAGAGAGCCTGGCTCTTTCTCTTTCAAGCACACTCAGTGTGGTTTGTGGGGACTCTTCACCGACCCATTGTATTACCTAACATTAAACTGACAACCCAGACCTAACGCTGACTCCCAAATCATGCGGTCATTCCAAATGTGACATTTCTGTCCCCTGTCACTATAAGTTGGTATGCAGTCAGATTTTGTCCCCATCATGTACAAAATACAAATACGAATAACTTTTGTGTGCCCTCCTGGGGCCATTGATACCCCAGATTCAATGAAAAAAGGGTATGAATTACCCTGGTGAGGGTGCATTGATGCTCACGCAGAGAAACCTTTCCTAACTTTAGAGATCATAATACTGACCTGCATTTCCAGGTAGTAACATTAACTTTCTTCATCATTATCCAGTAGATGATTGGCTTTTATGCCCAAAAGGGATGCAGATCCTAACAGTATAATTCTTAACTGATAAACGTCAGCACTCCATTACAAGAACACACACTTTTAGGCTTGTTAAAGCCAAAGTGATCAAACTTTTCATATTTATCTCCTTCGCCTATATTATGCTGATTGGCCATGTTGCCAAGGTAACCACTATGCATGCACATTGTGGCTGGCCTGAAGTGCAGCCAGTGGGTCCCCCGTGTCTCCGTCTATGAACTGTGCGTTGTATTTCTTTTTGTAATGGCTGAAGCAGTTAATCCACTTGTCCAAGTCAAAGTATGACTCACAATATGAGTTGGTATCCAAAGATTTCAAAATGTCCAAATCCAGTATATAAACAATGAATACACAGATGAACCATGAGGATTTGGAAAGATGGGTTAACATTTTGAGGAATAATGTATAGAACGATAAAAATCATGGACATGGGAGAGGGTGGAGAAAAAAGCAAGTAAATGTAAAACATAGTGACACGTTAAGTGACAAGGCTGTATGTTTATCTTGGCAAAACAGTCCAGTTAACTAGTTAATTCCCTAAAAATTTGGATGAACATAGTATAGAAAGTGTGAGCGTACAGCAAAGTTACATCTTAATTAGTTGCTTAAGACCTGTTTAAAGCCTAGAAGCTCCATAGAAACTATACTTCACTCCCTTTTAAACACTCATTGACAACAGCCTTGAAGACTTGTACCTGGAGCATCTGGCACCTAAAGACAGAGTTGGGGAAAAAAAAGTGAATATTTGGTAGCCAAATGGGGACATGTAAAGTTTACTATGGTCTCAGTTGCACCCCGTTTTCTTGGAAGTGCCTTATCTGTAAAGAAGAGCAGATCTGTGACAAGGGGGGAAAAGGAAGCGTCCTCGCTCCTCATTTCTGCAGATGAAGAGCAGCTGAGACAGATTCATGGAACCTCCCAAAGGTCCCAACGTTCTCCAATTCCTTCTCGCTGCGAAACAATAACAAACACCGCAGGAGTGAAGCAGACTGAAGAGATGTAGTCCAGGAAGAGGCCCCGAACATGTGCACAACACCAAGTTTCCCCGCAACTGCAAATGTGGGCAGATTTTCCGCTTTGGCTCTCCTCACAACCGCCGCCGTTCTGTTTTCTCTGTGGTGTTAATCCGAGGACGAGGCCAAAGGACAATATTTATACTGTCTCCTATAGAGCAGATTCCTATCATGGAGCAGAGGAGGCGGGGGTCAGTGTGCGTAAAGAGAATGTATTTCAATGGAGGCACGTTGTTGAAGTAGCAGATGTGGACTGCATGTCGGCAGCAAAATGTAAACGCACCAGATGAGGGAGGATGTACTGTACTTATGGTTGAAGAAATTCAGTATGTAGCGAGAAAGGGGCAGAAGCGATTATTTTGCCGATGCCTTCAAGTGACGGTGTTGCATAAGGATGAGCGGGAATTTTGTAAGTAATGTTTTGAGGAGTCGGAGGCACTGGCTTAAATACCAGGGGTTTTGGCTACCAAGAACCCCTTCTTGGATCTTTAAACCCAAACATGTGATGCCCTTGCCATCATTTGACTGGGTCGTGAAAGCACCTCCTTCATAAAAACTGTGCCTGTAGTAAAAGTATGGCAAGAACACACTCCGATTTGAATGAATTTTTTGATTACCTAAGTTGTGAATACATGAATATGTTAATCTACAGCGCAGTCCAACGCTAAGGGTCAGTCATATAATGCTCCTTATTGTTTCATACTTGTGTCAGGTAAAAGCCAATAGAGCCAAGTAGGCCTAAATAGGTACTAATGGTCACAAATAGACTGAAATGCATGAGGGACTAGACTTGCTATCTCGACTGTAGAAGAGAGTGTTCGGTATCATAAACTGAATCTTGATTGAATGTAATCCTTTTCAGAACATTTAAATCAGTCAAAGGCGTTCAGTACCCAGTTGTGCATGGGACAACTAATGAACTCAACACTATCTTCTTCCCGTTACAGATCTATAACAGGGATTCTGAAATATAGAATGTATTTACATGTAATATAAATGGATGAGCTGGGTTGTTGCCAAGAGCTTCGAGATTCGTTTCACGTTATGTATTTTTCTTTGTCTACACATTGTCAAATTATGACTGCATCAGTTTGTGAGTCATCACTTCAATTCAGGACTAAATTGGGCCCAAAACAATGACTAAAGATACTCGTTCTTGGTATAACAGTTGATAAAGGCGTCACCCGTTGCGTGAATGTGCAACACAAGATGGCTTCATCAGTGTGTTTCTCTGCACAGCGTTTCTCTCAGCGCTATGAAGGACAAAGGGCCGGCTGTCAACACCAACGTGCATAACGTCAGCCAAGGCGTGCTGTAATGGTGGACGCAATCACTTCCAGATGACGGACAGAGAGCGGGCTGCGTGTGTGTGCAGGGCTTGAATTTGAGAACGGAGGGGGGAAGGGGATAAAATGGCATTGTATAAGAAAATATGGATGGATCTAAAGGTGCTTTCAAGTTTGAGGATCTCTGTTAGTGGGAATTACCTTTCCTCTGAGTTCTTGTGTGCCTATGTGCAGTTGAACAGCTGCACAAACATTGAAGGGAAGCAATATGATTCTTAACATAGCTGATTTTCAGATTGTAGATTATTAATGCAAAATGCTTTCAAGAACATCTAGCAAAGAACATTCAAGTCTTTGGTTTCTAATGAGTTTCAGTCTGATTAATTTGGGGAAATCAAACTGTTTATATACCGTCCAATAGGTTTGGCAAATTGACTTGATTGTAGTTTGTGCCTCTAGATATCATTACTTCACACTCTCTGGATTTTACGAAATGTAGAATTGAAAACTTTGAAACTTTGTTTGCTGATGAGCAGAATCCTACGAGTTGGAGTCGTCCACTCTGCAGCGAAGCGGCCCTGCTGAGCTGCGTAGTTTTATGTTGGGAGAGTGACGGAAGCAGGAATGAGATCTGAATTTGTCCAGTCTTTACCAGCAGAGCATTGAGGAGATGAGGCTAAGCTTCAGGTGGGCTGGAAAAGAGGATCACTTGGTTCTGTGTCCGAACACATAAAGGGGACTCCCCGATGAGTTCAATGACCGTGTCCCCCCATGCCTCCCACTTTAAGCCAACTACCTGGCAGCCATGTTGCTCTGCAGCCTGGGACAGTTTTTACTAATGTGGCAACTAAAATGTATTTTCCAGTTGGACCAATTCGCTATTTGCATTTAGTTAAATTGAAGTATTACTGAAAGAACCACGACTTTAGTTGAAAATGCAACAGATTTTCAACAGATTTTCTTTACAGTTGTTGGTCTACAGAAACAAATATCAATTATTTAAACAAATATAACACATGGTATCTAATTAGTTTTTTGCTGGAAACAAACCAGACACTATATTTTTGTCAGAATTTGCTTTCTTTGCTCTGTCAGCCTTTGAGCTGTTAGTTTTTCTTTTCGATGCACTTTTTGGTGCCTTTTCCAAATTGTCATTGCATAGCTTATCAAACAGCCTTTTTCTCAATATTTGCATTTTATGCGCTCAGACATTTAATGTGTGTGTGTGTGTGTGTGTGTGTGTGTGTGTGTGTGTGTGTGT
>JABUIW010000018.1:1982594-2016687 GCA_013363375.1 Menidia beryllina | reverse complement strand
GGGGGGGTGTGTGTGTGTGTGTGGGGGGGTGTGTGTGTTTTAACGCCCTCTATCTGCCCTCTGAGCTCATTTGAGCCCTGTGTGAATCAGGCACTCTGCCCTGTCACACTCTCACTCAGCTTATTTTTCTTCTTTCATCTCAGTGCAGACACTGCAGCCTGCTCCACACTGTTATGGAGCTGATTACTGTGTGGAACATTTCATTTGAATCTCGTTTACAGTGGACCATTTTCACCCATTCCTCTTTAGTGCAGAAAACTGCAGTAAACGTATACTGCAGTGGTTAACTATTTCCATTTTCACAAGCAGTTTCACAACCGAGTTGAGCAAAATTACACTCAAATCCAGCAATGTGGACTCCTACACATGAAACTAATCATGATATCATACTGCGATGAATGTGTTTACACACAGCTCTGTTGCACACACGTTCCCAATTCTGTTCCACTAAATGACTCTATTCAGCTAAATTAAAGCCAGTTTAAGTTTTTTTTGTGAAGATAAATTATGAATTCAAATCAATCCAAGTGTTTTTAATACAGATTGTATAAATAAGATTGGGAAATTGTTTTATACCCATTCATGCAGGGAGTACACTTTTCCTGCCCTAACTGTTGAGTAAAGTAGCTTTTTGAACATCAAAGTCTAAGTAAAAATTCTAACACACACCATCCTTTTCATCTTAGTTGTTAATTCAATCTTTTACACTGTAATGGCTTTTGGTTATGGTAAAGAAGATAATAAATTATGTTTTATCTGTTGTAATATATTTCAACAAACAGTTTAATCAGACTGCTTATAAACAGTTTATATAGTTTTTCATGCTCTTTTTCTTCTGTATTCTTTAGAGTTCACAAAGAAGAGAGTATTGTTTATAGTTAGGTGGATTTAATTGGATTGTTTTAGAATTAATTGGTTTCTAACTGGCTTGATTTGGATTGGATCCTTAAAATGCCAATGAGATGAAGCTGATTTGAAATGAGGAAATCAGAAAAAGTGTTTGTTCTGCGGGTCAGGCTATTTTGTTTTTTGTTATGCTAGTCACCCTTTGCTGCTGATCAATGCAAACAAGGGCCAGTTCTAAACATTTGCCAATAAATAAGGCGCCACGATGTCATGATGACATCAAAACGAATTGCCATATGAATTTAGTCTATGTATATATATGTGTATGTGTGTGTGTACATATATATATATATATATATATATATAGAGAGAGAGAGAGGTGTGGATGTATTTTCTTGTGTAACATCTGTTGCCTTCTGTGTTTGATTTTCTTCGTGTTTGTGTGAATCTATACTTGCTGGGCGCGTGCACGTGTCAGCTCGACTGTGCACACGCTGACACAGCAGAACCGACCACAGCCTGGCGAGAGGGGGCACACACAGATTTCTGCGCATATGCACAAGTGCGATCGAAACCAAAGCAAAAACCCCTCAAATTTCAGAGAGATCAGCATCCGAACAGGGCCAATGACAGATTAATACGTGGTCACAGTGTGAACTGTCACTGCTGCAGGTTTTGTCATTCCAAAAGGACCACGTGAGGGGAAGGTGGGGAGCGAGAGTGACAGAGGAGAAGAGTAATCAAATGGGTTAGGGAAGGAAAGGATTAAAAAAAAAAAAAAGAATGGGACAGTGAAGTGAGAGGATGAAGAAGTGGACCAAGAGTGTTTTGAGTAACAGATAGACAGATGCGTTGGAAAAAGAGGCAATCGCCGGTGCAGGGGAGAGCGGGCGATGACGAAGACGAGAGGATAGACACATCTTTCAGAAGGCATTTCTTAAATGGTAAAGTGCGTCAGTGTGTCTGTCCCAAATGTGCGTTTGGCTTCTTGTTTTACTGCGTTTGGCTTATCATCTCAAGTGTGCAGCCAGGTGACCGATCTGTACAGCTGTAAGTGTGTGTCTGTGTGTGTATCCGCTGGGAAATTCTGAGGATTGAAAGATTTGCGTGGCATGCGCATAATTGTGGATGGATCATCACGGGGTGGGGGGGTACGGCATAGATGACCGTGTAGCCCTGCCTCAGAGCGCTCTTGATGATGATCCTGTAATATCACCCTACCCCTTTTTGCCACATGTATGGCTGTGAACATGCGGGGCTCAGAAAGTCTGCTTTTATCACAGGGGTGTTTTATGCAACAACTCTAAGGGAAACCAGAGAGTAATCAAGGGAGAAGACCAAATCTTCCACAACTAATGTGTGTAGATATATTTTCTTTTTTTGTCGTGTCAGGATGATGCCAAAATCAACTCGTATTATGGACACAGCTTGACAGAAGGTGCTGCCGTCCATCACGTGATTTTGCTTGTCAAAGCAAATGCTACTGTTTGTTTATGAAAGAATTGCAAAAAACCCAAAGCAGCACCTTGAAAAAGACAAAGATCATGTCGTCCTTAAGCATGGCGGTGTTTAGGTTGCGCAAACTTATTCATTGGTGCATTTAAAATCCCGTTGCTTGGTTCCTGATAAAGTTTTTCAAGTCGGATATGTTGTTGCACATTGGCTATCATCAGATATTTGGCTAAAATGGAACAGGAAGTTGCAAGGAAGCTTTTCTGATTTGTGTCAGATAAACACTGACAGATATGTGTGGTTGCCTAAGCAGCAGTGAGAGCAGCATCTGATATGTTTGGTTGACGTAAAGAAATCGGTTTCCTTTATAAATATTTTGGATATGGCAAATGTATGGTTTGTTTCTGCCTTAACAAAATGAAGTTTGTGAGGCAGGAAGACACATGAGTGAGTTATGAAAAGATGAACAGCGATCCAGTAAGACTGGTAACGCTGCATAATAAAAATGCCTCTCATACGTGAATGCTTGACTCATTCGTAACAAATTAGTTTTTTGGGCCGCAGAAGTAGACTTGTGCTTAAGCCAGAAGCAAATCGATGCGGACACATTACTCAAACCACAAGCCACAAGACGCAAACTCCAACAAATGCTGGTTTGAATCATTTCTCAGTCAGACATCTGTTGCTCCTGTTATTTAGCTATCCTCCGTCTTTACAGTGTATAATTCTCTCTCTCAGGGCTGGAATCACACAATTGTTTTAGGAGTTTGAAATTGAATCGAACCAAACAGCAGTGTTACGCTAAGCTCTGTTCCGCGTAAACCTTTTTATTGGAAAAAAAACAACACAAACTTCACCTTCTCAATGTTATGTCCTTTGTATTCATGTGTGACATGTGCTCATTTATACTGTATTTCTGATTTGCCATATGTTTAGACTTACAAACGGGTCCCTTCTGAACAAAAGAAAAACAACTTGTTATAAAAAATTTGTTTAAAAAACTGTAACTATAAATAATATGCATGATGATCTTCAATATGGCATTGGGTCCATTGAGAAACCAAACGCGTCAGGGCTTCTTATTAAGTTAAAGACTGAGGTCATTTATATGGGCATAGAGCACCGACAGTTAATGCCACTATTTTTCCTGTATAATTTCTAAGATTTGAGGTCTAACAGTAGCTAGAGTCTTACTGAGAAGGAAGCGTTCTATTCCAGAGACCATTCATGAAGAGCGAATTACATGCCGTCTTTTTACCTTGACAGTGAATTATACGTTCACGATGATGCAAATTTCATCTTCTGACCTTGTGAGTCTGTTGCCTGACATGACACACACATAAAAACTCTGGTTTTCGGGGGGCGCCATCCTTCAGGTTTTAGATGTTTCACTGCTTAGTGCACCTGATTTTAGATTGAATGGAATAATTGAGCGCTTCAGTGACGTGAATCATTTGTTTTGAAGCAGAGGAGCCTCTAAAACCTGCAGGGCAGCAGTCCTTGAGAACCGGTTTTTAAGATCCCCGTGCTAAAGGGTCGGCTGTGTGCCTCAGAGCCCACGAAGGAGCCAAACGGGCCTCAGACTGTTGCTTTCCTTGGTGCTGCTAAAAATGTTTGTTGCACCGAAGGAATTTTCCTGGATGATTATGAAGAGGAAAGCAGAAGGAGACGAGCGCTGCTCATCAGATCTCCATCTGTCGGCTCTTTTGTGTTCCTTGACGAGAGCAGCTCCCAAAACAGGCGTCGCAGGCTGACATTTCTCTTTGCCCCAGACTTTCAAATGAGCCCGTTTGTCTGCGTCTTCTAAAAATTCTGTCATCGGGGGGGAGCCTGAATAAAAAGAGGAAACATGTAGTTCTCACAGGACTGAGCTTTTCTTCTTTTAAAGGTCAGACTCCATGCCAAGCTGCAAACAAATGCAGTGATTATCATCCTTTAGGCTTGCTGTCATGAAAAGGTGTGTGTATACATATTTATGTCTATATATATATAACTTTAAAGATTATTGTAACAAAGATATGGGGGAAAAAGTGTCTGAAAACAGTTAACACACTAAGTTTTAAAAAAAATCAAGGTACTTAAAGTTTTTAAAAATATTTTAAACTGAAGTGATATTTGTAGATCAAAGACGGATGCATTTTTATTATTTATCATAAGCGTATGCCAAGGGAAAAAGGAAAGTGTTTGTTCCTTTGATGTGATACTTAATGATTTAACAATGTGATGTACCTCCTACCACACTGTTATTTCTACTGCTAAGCTCTTGTAAGTGAAACTTAATATGTTAAACTTCTTTGACCTCTCTCAGTCTGACACTTACACACACTTTTTCCAGGCTCTAGAACAAGAAGCAGTGAAGTAAAAAAGACAAGCTTGGCAGAGAATTGTGGTATTACAAAGTCACATTTCACAACTCTTACAGGGCCAGATCATTTCCTAATTTGTTTGAGTGCATTGATCTATAAAACACAAATAGGTGTGTTTTTATTTGTTTTGGCACACTTGGATGGACTGATGATTACTAGTAAAAGTTCCTCTTGATGATAAGCCATCAGGATTTTTCTTATCTGCCGAGCTGTCACTCACCTTGTGATTGCCTCTCTTCCGTCACTGTTGTGTTTTCCACCATTTTTTTCTGTCCTCCCCCTATATAGCAGCCATTCTGTCCTGCTTGTGATGTTATTCTGCAGATTGTCAAGTGATGACAGAGAGCAGTCGGTGATCGTCAGATGAAGGGCAAAGTAGGAGACATGAAAGGCAGAAAGACACAAATAGTGAAAGCACGGCAGAAGAAGGGGAGAGCAAAGAGGTGGAAAAATGACATAGGATAGGAGAAAAGAGGGAAATGAGATCAAACAGGAAATGATAAAGGAAATATTTCTTTTAAAATATTGGTATTGATGGTGCTCTCTTAAGAGCAATACAGAAAGATTGACGCCCCCTCTTGTCTGTCAGTGTAGACCTTCTTTTGTATTTTAGATCCACAATTTGTAATAATTTCTTGATCAAAGTTCTCGTTTAATGGTGTCATCAATTGTATTATGTAGTTTTACTTTTAGTTCCACACTTCTCATTTGAAAAGTAAAACGGACAGAACTATAAAGGTGAACAATGTTTCATAGCACTGAAACCTTTCAAAGAAATGGTATGGATAGCTTATTTTGAAGGTCCATTTTGTTGAATTTGAGTTAAAGGATTAAATGTTTTTGGAGATATTGCTTTTGATGATCCCAATTTGTCATGTTTATAAGATATGAAAATAGAAAAAAAAATGAGAGATGGGAAGGAAAAGTAGAAAGGGAGATTGAGATGTGAAAAAAGAATACATTTCCTTACACAATAAAAAAAGAAATATGGCACACGAGTGTTGCGTAATGCTGTCTGTGTGTGATGCGTCATCTAGGCTATTGGTAATGTGTGTTTTGAGGTAATGTCTTAACATCAGAAAAAGTTAACTTAACGTTCATGTAGTCATTTCGTGCCTAAAAAGTGAAATCCATAATCACATGTTTGATGTTTTTGTTTGCTCTTGCATAATTCATACTTGTGGCTTTTGGGACCGGTTTGTAGAATGCTGCCTGACAAGACATGACGTTCCTCGGGTGAGTGCGACTAACTGCCCTTACTGCTTTACAATGGCACACTTGTCCATGGCTGATGTGCCCGCTCTGACTGTGCAGTTTTCTCTCTAAGGGTGCTGAAGGTCACTGAAAGTTTATTTCTGAAAAACTTTATTTATTTATTATTTCCCTCCAATGAAAAGTTCCCTGATGTGTCAGAACTTAAATAATCTGTTTATCGGTTAGCTTTTTACACCTTTTTGTTTTTTAAAATTTTTTATCTTCCCCTGCCAGGATGAGATTTTCTTTTTAAGGTCCAATTTGTGACTTTTATAGGCTCTGGTTGAAATGTGTCCAGTTTTTTCAGTCTGTGTGTTTTGGTTTGCGCCTCTGTTTATTCTTCTCTTTTTATCTGGTTTTGTGGAGCAGGTTGTAGGTTGCCATTTTGTCTATGTGACAAAGGTACTGCGGGTTAGACAACAGCTGCATTTTCCATGCTAGATACCTAGTTTTTCATACATATATTAAATGAATGTTAAAGTTGGGGAAAAGTTGAATGAATGAGGAGAGTCAGTAAACGGTTAAACTGATAAATGGAGTGTGCCCTGTCAGCAGAGGGTGCTCGAACGCCACTTTACATCCCTGGAAACTTCTGTCAAATTCTGTTAATATTACAAAATGTCATGTTTGTTAAGCTGCTTTTAAAGAAAAATTAAGGAAACTCGTGTGAGTCGAAACCCTCACAAGAGGAAAGTCACAATGCCGAATCATTTAAGAGGCCGACATTGAAAGCATTTGACATCGTAAATAGGACAGCATGCCACGGCATAGCAATTTTATCAGTTTTAAGAACTTGAGTGGCAAAATACCAGTTCCATGTAGTGAGGAGCAGAGAGAACTCACAGCTGTCCATGTGACAGAAATGACAGGAATTCAGCCTTCACAACTGTTGTAAGATAGAAAGGACACGCTCCTTTTATTAAAGGTCTTTTGCAAGTCTTTTTCCCCATTTGTATTGCTCTTTTCCTTCTTTATATATCATTAGTTTTACTTTTTTAAAATATGTTTACAATCTCCTTCCCAAGTGTAACATCCAAAGTACTGTTGGTTTTCTTTATTACTATATATATGTTTTTTACTTCCTCTATCTTCTGTCTTACAATAAGTACAGTACCTGTTCCACCTTTCCTGATTACTCCTCTACGTCTTTTACTCCTGCTCTCTGTTCCCTCTACATTCCCTCCATAACTCTCTTTCTGTCTAGACGGGCTCAGCAGTAAATATTCTGTAATCAGCCTCACGTGTTTCCCTGCTCACACAGGGCTGCTGCTGTCCCCACACACTCCCTCAGGACTGTGTGTGCTTTCTTTTCTTTTCTTTTCTCTTTTTTTTTTTTTTTTTTTTAGTGCCTCCTTTCAGCTCCAGTTTTTGATCTAAGTGCCAGTCGGTTTCACATGCAAATGACTAAACGCGCACCCCTCTCTCTTTCTCTCTCTCTCTCTGCTGTCATCCCTCTCTTCGAGCAGCTGCAGACAGAGACAGAGCCGGTGAGGGCACGTCTTTAAGTTGGGGAGCGTGGAAATTGGGCCACAAGATTTTCAGTGCCGAATGCCTAACGTATCCAGAAATAACACGGCGCAACTGTTCACGTTTGCTGACAGCGGGTTTTACCGGAGCATGAAGTGTGACATCTTTGGGCTAAGGTCACAGGGAGGAAGCTCTGCTGGATGCTTGGTCACGCACAGCATCCTCAGGCTTTTAGACAGTCTTGCTAACCTCACAGATTTATCCACAGATTTAGTTACTTTTCAGTCCTATTCAGCAACTTCTTTCTCCCCCCCACCACAAAAGTTTATTTGTAAGGACTACCTCTAACTGTCTATTGTATCTGAGCTGTGCGATTCAGAGAGTAAAAAGTGGAGGGTGGGTTGTGCACCCTTCCTTGTGCTGATAACAGATGAAGCTGAGAAACAGTTTTTCTGACCCTGTGATGGACTGTATTCCTTCTATGTTCATTCTGCACAGATGGATACAACCGCTCAGTGTCAGGATCCTTGAAAATATGTCAACATTAGCAGGGATTCACTCGCAAAACTGACTTGTTTCAGGCAGTTAAAGCAGCATTAATCCACTTTGTGTGCCTGCAGTAGCTTTTAAAATAGGATTTATTTATTTATTTTCTTCAACTTTCAGGGACTGAAGTCTGCTGCCAAGTGGTTTATGCCAAAATGCTGTTTCCTGATTGGCAGAGCCTGCCTCTTTTCTCCTGACAACGCTGTTTATCAGGAAGTAATGGAAAGCTAAAGATCCTTGGGGGGATTTCACACTACAACTCTTTCTAGAAAGTTGGCACCAACCCTGGAACAAGAGTGGTGCAGACCCATTCTCCCTGCACCCTCCCTCTCCTCTTTTCATGGTCCTTTAATTTTACCCAGTTGGATCTGTCTCTGCGTCTGCTTCATCTATCTGTCCTTGTTTCATTTTGCAGCTCTCCTCCTCTCTTTATCTCTGAAAATCATCTCTTCATCCTTCTGCCTGCTGTTCAGAAATAACCCAATGTAATTATCATGGTTAATCCCTGATTGATGGAAGGGGTAATGTAGCCAAACTTCCTTTATTTTCCTCTTTTAAATTTAGGTGATTACCCATGAAACTATATATTAAATAATAATGAAAGCTTGGACAGTTATTTTATCAAGCAGCTGTGATTGATGAACGTAGTTCATAGCTATTCAGTTGACTCCATCTTTAGTTGGTGGATAAGAGAATGATGCTGCTTGAATCAGTTTTCTTTTAACATTTCAGGGAAACAAAAATATGTATTAAGTGTTCAAAGCTTTGAGTCCTGGTTTCTTATAGCAAAACATGAAACGGCATGAAAACAGAGTTCTATTTAGAGCATAACACTTCGTAACCCCATTATGTTAGTTTTTCTTTAGTCAGTTACAGTGACAAAGATATTTTTTTGTATTTTAAGTTATAGGATATATGCGTCAGTTCAGCGTCAGCGTCAGTTCGTCAAACTTATCATACTGTGTGTATGGGCATATATATATATATACACACATGAGAGAGAACAAACATGTATGTTTTGGCATAAAGATTGAAAAATAATTTTATTTATTACTAGAAATCATTCTTTTATCTCTTTTTAAGCCTTGTCAGTCAGCTCAATGAATGTCAAACAAGGTTTCATTCTGAGTGTGAGCACTAGGGGGCACTAGAATAGAATAATTCAAACCCTCCCACAGTTTCCTCATGTTCTGTGAGGTGCTGTTCTCATCTCAGTGTTAGATATGTACAACTATTTCAAAGGCTACATTCTGCGTTTGGCTTTAGTTCAAAGCAGTAACAGCCGGAGTTACATCATCAAGTCTTCTTATTTTTAGTTTTGACGTATTCTGGTTAAGTTTCTTGTTTAGGTTGATGTCGATTTAGATTTAAATGCTTAGAGTATAAACTCCCAGGCCAGCACAAGCCTGACTGGAAACTTTTATTAATTGTTCACACATATTTTATTTGAGAAGCATTGATGAATTTTACACTTTTTAAGTTAGGTTTTTCTATTTTTCTCCTTAAACCGACAGTATTTCTTCTTGATGAGATCCAAACCTTTCAATAATTTGTTACTGTAAAATGAAGTCATGCTTTAAAATTAGAAATACTTTTGCTTTCTGCTTTGATAGTAAAATTAAGGACCACTGCATTATTCTAATTATGATTATTATCTATTAATTGATGTTTATGGTAGATAATGCATCGTTTATGCTGCTTTTGAGGGGTGTTGACCCAGCGGGCAGTCGAATAGCTACTTTTTAACTCATTGTTGAACTCCTCTGCTACTTGGAGGCATTTACACATTGAATATAGGGCTTCTTTATCTCTAAACTACATCAAACCAAGGGTGTATTTTGCTGAACAGTAGACATGCCGTGCCACCTCTTGATTGCCACTTGTGAGCTGGATCAGTCGTGAATTGACTCTGATTTAAACTGCTGATGGGCGCTAACGCTACAGAATTCACCAAAGGCTCATTTCCCCCTCAAGCATGGAGCTCTAAAACATGATTCGATGATTGTGTTGCTGAAGGCAGCGTTTCCTCCTCTGACTTATGGTCAAACTTTCTTTTTGTGGTGAAATACGGCTTTAAAATATTTAAGTAGCCAAGATGGACCTTTTTAGATTTTGAAACCAGTAAGCACAGCGTCTAAAAGACAAAGTGACATGAATTGATAGAATAAGAGAAGCCCTTTTTGTCCTCCCCTCTTTCCACTCCTTTTAGGGATTACAGTGTGTCTGCTCCCATTTTTTTTTTCATATCCTATGGTATGGAGCTTTGGAAGACTACAGCACACTCACTGACTCAGAAGTGTGCAAAAGAAAAAGCGTGTAAGTGTACATGCGGGCTGTGAGTCTGAGATAACTTTCTGTGCAGTTGTGTGTTTATATGTAGTTTCCTTGGATGTGTATGCGTGTTTCCTCCAGGCAGCTAAAGTGTTTACGGGGAGAAGGGGATAATGAAGAAGGGAGTGGGCTGCAGCTCAGAGGAGGGAAATATGAGCGGCTTCCAACCGCAGGAAACCATGAAGTAAATTGAAAACAAAACAGACTAGTGTAAAAGACACAAAGTGGAGTTCTCAAAACCAGCGAGATGCTGAATGGGTGAGGATGTAGGGGAGAAAATGACAGAGGCGGCTGGAGAGTGAAACCAAATCCAAGCAATGCAGGAGAAATAACACAGTGGCAGAGTGACTTCAGGCAAAAAAATCAGAAAAGTAGGAAAGAAAAAATGTATATGAAATATATGAGAAAAATCAAGAAATGTAGACGTTGCAGTCAAACAGAGCCCGTTTTAAACTGTATTTGAACCCATTTTAAATCAAATATCCACAAAGAAAACTTTACCAACAACCAGCTTTATTTACAGTGGCATTTAAATGGTTGAAGTCACTGTCCATGTTTGTCCGGCTGGTTCTGCTAAAGATGTAATCCGATACAGCCCCTTCTCTTCTTTCTATCCTTTGTCTGTCCCGATTAATTTTCAGATAAAAGGGTTGGCCGTAAACGAGATTTGTACTGAGATATTTCCCTAACAATCGACACACGTGACATGGTGAGGAGATCACATGGGTACGCAGTAATTCGTCAATGGAACGCAGCTTAAACCTGCATTTCCTTTCTGTTTTCACACGTTCATAAAATGTGTTCAAGTAATTATTCCATCTGGTTTAGTAGTTTACGCATCTGTCATCTGAAGTGTTATGAAGTGCTTTTAATGGAGTTGGGCTGTTTGATGAAGTGCACCAAGGTTTGCAAACCCTACAATTTCATAGTATTTCTGGCATTGAAGCGGCCTGTTTAGCAGCTTTTAAGTCATGTCTGTTGGTGATTTTTCCCCCCCCCCGTGATTATGCCCTTAACTAATCTTTCAGGGATTGGTAAACTCGTTTTCACTTACCATCTTTTACCTGTTTACTGGACTGTAATGAGCTGCATGCAGGGAGATGGAGGACTTTCTATTGGAGTTTACTTCATGTACTGAGCCATTCCCAAACAATGTTGTGAGGGAATTCAAAGGAGGAGTTTTGAGCAAAAACAGAGCTCTCCTCCAGTCACTGGAACTGCAACTGTGCTTTCCAAGTTTGGATTCATGTGCTCAACTGCTGAGAAACAGGGAGAGGCAGCTGTTTTTTTGTATTGTTTGTTTTTTGTCCGGTCTGATAAGACCCTGTTTGGACACTAAGGAATCTTGCAGGTTTAGCAGAAGATGGGTGAAAAGAAAGAAATAACCTGACTATTGTGGCAAAAAGGGAGTGAAACTATACATATGAATTAAACAAACTTGACATTCAATATTTGGTTTGGACACGCTCATTTTTAAATGCACTCCACACCCTGTAAACCAGCTATATTGTAACTTTGGTGAGCAGTCTTCAGTAGAAGTTCTGAAGGCTTCTTAGAGAACATTTCAAAGCCCTCCCTTTGATGTTGGGTGCCTTTTGTCCCATTTTCTGTCACGATGATCCCACAGTGCCTTAGTAGTGTTGAGGTCTGGGCTCTGGGGAGGATTCATTACTTCTTAAAACCTATTGCGAGTGATATTTCTAAGAACACACTGCACACCATGCTGAGCCAAGTTTTCAAATAATGGCACATTTGGGACTCGCCTCGTTGGTTCAAGACTATTATTTCATGTCTGCCAGGCTATTTTATTGTTGAAAGTTTTCAAGTTAACAAAATAAATGGAATCAACTGCTGTTTTTGCTTTTTTTTATTTTTTTAGACAGGCCACTAACAACCAGATGTCTAGAGACGCAATTAAAACTTTTCTTTGTCGTCTGTAAATCAGAGGCACAACATTGGTCTATACCTTGAGATCAGTGGCTTTTTTTCTGTGTGAGAGGGTCATAAGTACACTATATTGCCAAAAGTATTTGCTCACCCATCCAAATTATCGGAATCAGGTGTTCCAATCACTTCCATGGCCACAGGTGTATAAATTCAAGCACCTAGGCATGCAGACTGTTTTTACAAACATTTGTGAAAGAATGGGTCGCTCTCAGGAGCTCAGTGAATTCCAGCGTGGAACTGTGATAGGATGCCACCTGTGCAACAAATCCAGTCGTGAAATTTCCTCGCTCCTAAATATTCCACAGTCAACTGTCAGCTGTATTATAAGAAAATGGAAGTGTTTGGGAACGACAGCAACTCAGCCACGAAGTGGTAGGCCACGTAAACTGACGGAGTGGGGTCAGCGGATGCTGACGCGCATAGTGCGAAGAGGTCGCCAACTTTCTGCAGAGTCAATCACTACAGACCTCCAAACTTCATGTGGCCTTCAGATTAGCTCAAGAACAGTGCGCAGAGAGCTTCATGGAATGGGTTTCCATGGTCGAGCAGCTGCATCCAAGCCATACATCACCAAGTGCAATGCAAAGCGTCGGATGCGGTGGTGTAAAGCACGCCGCCACTGGACTCTAGAGCAGTGGAGACGCGTTCTCTGGAGTGACGAATCGCGCTTCTCCATCTGGCAATCTGATGGACGGGTCTGGGTTTGGCGGTTGCCAGGAGAACGGTACTTGTCTGACTGCATTGTGCCAAGTGTAAAGTTTGGTGGAGGGGGGATTATGGTGTGGGGTTGTTTTTCAGGAGCTGGGCTTGGCCCCTTAGTTCCAGTGAAAGGAACTCTGAATGCTTCAGCATACCAAGACATTTTGGACAATTCCATGCTCCCAACTTTGTGGGAACAGTTTGGAGCTGGCCCCTTCCTCTTCCAACATGACTGTGCACCAGTGCACGAAGCAAGGTCCATAAAGACATGGATGACAGAGTCTGGTGTGGATGAACTTGACTGGCCTGCACAGAGTCCTGACCTCAACCCGATAGAACACCTTTGGGATGAATTAGAGCGGAGACTGAGAGCCAGGCCTTCTCGTCCAACATCAGTGTGCGACCTCACAAATGCGCTTCTGGAAGAATGGTCAAAAATTCCCATAAACACACTCCTAAACCTTGTGGACAGCCTTCCCAGAAGAGTTGAAGCTGTTCTAGCTGCAAAGGGTGGACCGACGTCATATTGAACCCTATGGATTAGGAACGGGATGTCACTTAAGCTCATATGTGAGTCAAGGCAGGTGAGCAAATACTTTTGGCAATATAGTGTAAGTGTGAAAAAGCTCAGCAAAAGAAAACTCAATTTCTTGGAATAAACTGAAAATGCAGTGTAAAGCAAGCAGTGTCACAGTGTCCTTAGAAAAGCTTTTGAGAGACCTTCAGGATGGGTGGTGAGCTATTGGTGACGACCGCTGAAAAAGATTAAGATGAAGGTTAGAGTTCTCTTTATTTTTATGTAAGATCAATACTGTTGACTTTTAACATTTTTAAAAAGCTTATTATTGTATTTTGGATAATGCTAGGAAAAAAGTGATGTTTTATTATCTTATTTTAAAAGATAACTTGTCAATAACTTGTTGTATGTAGACAATATTTAATGCTATAAGATTAATTCTACTGACTCGGTTTAAGCAAGAAGCATTTAACAGAAAGGAATATTCACAGCTGCTCCTACTATCAATAAATTGTACAGGTTGTCTAATGAAAATGTGGATTTTTACTGAGATGTAATTCACCTGTGGATGTATGATTAACATTGTTCATTAACATTGTCTCTATATTATGGCCTGCAAAAAGACTAGGGAAGGTGAAAGTGATTTGATTCATTTTAATAGGTAGTCGCTGTGGGCAACTGAAGTTTAAAACCCAAAGTACCCTTAATATGTTTGAAAATGACTGTAATCCATCCCTTTCTTTAGATTCATAGGGAGACAAAGTAGAGAGCAAATCATTATTCTCAGTGGTAAAAGTTTCTGTATGAGTTTGAATGTATTTCTTTGTCGGCGAGTCAAATTGAAAGGGAAAGCACCCGAGGGATGGGTGAGAAAGACTCTTCTGTTCAAGAGTGATGGGAAATGGTTGCATATTCACTGATGTGACTTCAAAAAGCATTAGTCTGTTATTCTACTACATTTAGAGCCGTCAACACTAGAGACGGAATAAGAAAACTCCACAGAAATCTTTTCAATATCCCCTGAAGAGGAGATGTAAACATTCTTTATGGATCAAACTCAAACAGGAGTGAGTGTTCAGCAGCTTGCTCCTCTGAAGAAGAAACATGGCTGTAAATGGCTCTATAACAAGGAAATTAGTCTTTGAGCATATACTGATTTCCTGTCGCCATGCCCACCTTATTAAATGCTTTGGTTTACTTCTTCATTTTCGGGTTGTTTGATTTGGACTTGCAATTTCCAAATGGCGTCTGTTACCCCAGTTTTTGGCAACTGTAAATAAAATAGCTTATAGCACCACTCTTTGAAGTTTTTATATCCAAAGCATACCAATTGTAGACAAAATTTAGATTTACAGTGCTAATGGATTAAAAATGTGTTGGATTAAATTTGACACATTATTTGTTTCCTACCAGTACAGTCTAATTTATACTTTATGAGAAGTTTTAGACTTAAGATAGTGGAGCAGAACTTCTTTATAGATGACTAAATAAAATGAAACGTGTTCAGTGACTCTATTCCCTTTCAGTGTCTGAGAAATGGAAATGAAGATTCAGCCAGTACAAATTTACAAGGAATAAGAGTCAATCCCAGCTACATTGGAATCTTAGTTAAAGAATTCTAAGGCTGTGGCTGATTTCAAGACGAGGTCAGACAGAACGTGGGAAAGCGACTGCAGAAATATTTACCTCCCTACCAATAAAATAGGACACGTAAGTAATGTGACGATGATACACTAATGAAAGTGAATGTGCCATCGTTCATTTTCCAACTGTAGCTAGACCCAATATGGGGACTATCCTCTCAGTTTTACAAGTCAGTATAAAAAGAATGTACTCAGTGATGCCATTTAACCTTTTAGAATATAATTTCATGTAAGTAGCTGCAACAAGTGTTCCAATTGAAGGGATCCGATGATGGGGGATCAGAAGTGATGACCATAAGAAGAAGGAATCTGTTTGATATAATCGCATAAAGAAGAGGAAACAAATTACTTTAGACTTCTGATGCTCTCCTGGAGCTAAAAAAAAGTCTTGCCAGAGTTTGCCATGTAGAAAAAGAGAGACCAACACACACACACCAACTCTAGTCCCACCTCCCTCTGTTTATGTGAAGGGAAAGACGGTGCGTTTACTGTCTCTGTCAGTCCAGATGTTTTGCCTGTTGGTGTTTGCAGACCACTGGAGCTGATCTGCTCTCAGGTACGTGGGAGGACGAGGGGAGTCAGGTAGGGTAGAATTGAAGATCCTTTTCTTTTTCTAAACTTTAAACTTGTTTGCTCTTGATTAGCTACTATTTTGTTGTTATTATTTGGATTCTTATCTAAATTATTTCAAGTTTAGTTGATATAGACAGAGGCTCTCAAGCCATAACGGCTGTAAAAGGAATCTGACCTGCTGCCTGTATTAAGACTGCAGGAACTACATGAATATTATTTATTGTTTTGGCTGGACCTTCAGTTGTGTATGAGTAGGCTTTGGCAAAAAAGCAGCTCAGGTTGGAGAAGTCTTCCTGACAAATATGTATTTTCTTTTTTCTTGAGGGCCTTGACTTTGCTTGACGCATGGGGTCACAGTGAAATGCTGGATGTGGGCCTCATACGTTACATAGATTTATTTAAATGGAACCAAATGTCAAGTTATGTTTGACCCTCAGTATTCTGCAATATAAATGCCAGTTTTTGGTATATCTGCCTTTACAGATCAGTGATAAGCTTGATACATCACATAAACCACATGACGAAAAACATTGTTGTAAAAAAAAAAAATGCAATTCAAGTGCTGAAAAATCAAATAATCGAATGTATAAGTAGCTCTGTGTGGTGTATTGTAAGACGATGGGTTTGTACATTTTACACTTAGGCCTGAGAAATTCACAATGCATCTATTGGGCTGAAAACAAGCCTTGAGTACATACCGGTTCACGTTAAAGTCGAGACTACTGGACCAACCTTTGCACAAGTCACAAAAAGTCTAACCATTATTTATTTGTCTGCCCATCACGCTTCCACAGCCTTTTACCATTCTGATGTGCTGCTGGCACTTTTAGAGGATACGCTCCCTGAGTGGCTTTCATGTTTAGCTTTACAGTCCTTTCAGAGTGGCCTTTGCTCCGTTCTTTAAGAGAAACAAGCTGCTCTCTCCGTTTCTTTAGGTAGCCTTTAGGTATTGCATAACGCTGTTTAGAAACGATGCGTTAAAGGTAAAACGCTTTAACATTTCTCATGATATAAGACAAGAATCATCCTATTTCTGCCATTAACTGCAAAAACATTTGAAAAAATGAGAGCCTTTTTCCGAACTGGTCACTTGACTCAAAATGCAATGATGTGAATGCTCCTTTTTTAGTTTGATGATTCCCCCCCACGTGTATTATTCCTCAAGCAATTTCATCTCTGCAGTTTCTGTCACATTGAACGTTATTTGTGGTTGTTCTGCTCGTCCTGTGACTGCTTGTGATAGAGGTCACATGCTGAGCTCCTCATCAAAGTGTCACTTATGCTTTTCCAGTTCTGTTAAGACGCTCATGTGTTTCTTCTCCTTTTTTTTTCTGCTTTTAAAGGCAGAGGGGGCATGGAAGTTTTTGTCATTATAGTTTAGGTTGGTGTCCCATCAGTGGGTTTCAGTGCTTCGAAAAGGGATCAGGGTCAATGTCACAGCCAAGGATTAAGCTCCTTCCCTGACCAAACTCATTTTTACCACCGATGGGAAAACTTCCACTGAGAGAAAATTACTGTCAGGCTTACAGCAGCATTTTATCGCTGCCACATTTCCCCACCAACACATGGCAGCAAACGCACTGTCTCCCCTTACAGGGCACCTTTTGTTACATTTCTAAAGTGTGACTGAAATTCAAGCAGAACTTTCTTAAGTCAGAGTCATGGAAAATATTTTCCAGATGCTGTATATTTTGAGAAAAACTGATAAAGGAAAATTATGTACATGCATGGGAACAATGTTTTCGCTGGTTTCCACAACAATCCAAAGAGTTTTGGAAGTTTTCATCTCCCTCAGCTCTCAAATTCAACTTGGAACATCCTCTGGCTGATGTCAGGCCCATAGTATGTCCAGCAGTGTTGGGCTGATCGCTCTCCGGGGGATGAACTGATTTTCTCTGCTCTGGAGGAATGTGTGACGGTCCTGGCAGAGCGGGTGGACGGTCAGACCTGTTGTCATCCTGCCTGAGGAGTCGGGCACAAAGACGGTACCCGGGCTTACATTAATGCACCTTTACATATTCAATACATGAGCCTCCTCCTGCAGGAGTCTTCGGAATGTAAAGAGCATGTGGTGGAAAGCCGCAGGTGTGCAGAACACCCAGAACCTGTTGCTGTATTCGGAGCTATAATCATTTTTTCACATAATTGTGATCAAAGTTCTCCTATATCAGTCAGGATGCAATAAAACAAGGCTGTGGGATGATGTGATTATAAGACACTGCAGATCCAGTGCGGCTCTTCATTCTGTCTCAGTTCCATTATTGTTCAGGAGGAACCGGTGGAGTAATTTGGAACAAACCATAGCCTCCAACACACTGTGGTTGAAGGCTCTATTTCTGGAAATAGGAAAGGATTTAATCATCTTGTAATATTGGACAAAGGGGGTGAAGAAGTATACCTTCCTCTTTATTATTATCATTACTACTCATCCTGCCAACATCAGGACAGACCCTCACACCATCTGGTTGTTGTCGGAGTACAGAATTTTGAATTATCCTGTTAATCCTCTGAAAGCTATATATATATGTGTGTCTAAACTTTTCAGCAAAAGTGTTCAAATAACAGCTGAATGCTTTTCGTCAAATCACGCCCACGCCGCTCGCACCGTTTTCGTGGTGACATCATCAGCCAGCAGCTGCGCTACATCTCACACTCATGACATCATGTTACTGCCGCTGCAGCGCAGGTTTTTTCAAATGGCTAGGTCTCTTGTGAGTTTTGTTTCAAGGCCTTCAGCAATGTTGGGTCCTCTTTCTTTCTGTCTTTTTTCCATACTCTGTCTTAGAGCACTTACAAAAAGAGTCTTCTGGTAACAAAGGCTCAATCATGTGTCAAATTTGCATCACTAGACGCAGCAATGAACTAAATGAAGTATACCACGTATAATTTGATATAAAATGCTTGAAAATCGAAAAGACGATTCTAAGTTCTAAAGTCCGGTTTTAATTAGAAACAGCGATTCACACCGCCAGCAGAACAAACTTAACATACTTAAATGACTCTATTTGCCAACTGAAATCTTATGAAATTCATTATAAATTTGTATCATATTCAGAAACGCATTTTGTAACCAAATACCAGGGAAGAAAAAACACTATCTCATACATTCGCTGCCACAGATTTGGCCTACTTCTGTCTCGGAACGAATTTCTGTGGTTTCCTGTTGTAATTACATAGTTCTTTGGTCTTGAGGGGAGGTAAATGTTTAACCACCAGCTAACTATACTGATTATTATTTGATTAAGGAACTGCAGGGTACGACAGCATGAGGCAAATGAAATTAAACAGCATAATAGAGCTGAACTAAATACCAAAACACTGCCAAGACCTAATCGTCCCTCAACACAACGAGGAGCTGGAGGAGGGAAGTGGAGCACTTCCTCTGTGGTGTTGCTCTTTTTCTTTTTACATGTAAAGAACAAAAATGGTGCTAACAGTCAAACGTAAGAAAAGATGATTTTTCTTATCTGGTCTTTCTTTTTCTTTTCTCCATCAATAGTTGATGGAAATGGCGAGTTGTACCTAGTTGACGAACAGTGTATGATAATATGCGACAGTCATGGAAAATATTCTACTGTATGTTGAATATAAAGTAATAGCTAAGGTAACATTTTCAAATGGATAAGGTTTTAAAAAGCTGAATAAGAGACGTGCTTAGATTATATAGTTATTTGGTTAGGATGGGCGAATTATGGATTTATAAACAGAAAGCAAGATTTGGAATAAATACATTTTCCTTTTTAGCTCCATGGGACAGGTCAGGGGCACTTTTAACCATGTTGTGAGATCTGATCAATGTGGGAAAAAAACGGGAAGTGACGAAGAACAGAAATGTTTCTGTCTTTGTCGCCTTCAGGGTGCTGTAGACAAACCTGGGATTGTTGTGAAACTGAACATTCAAAACACTTATTTCTATTTTTGCATCCTCGTTTTATTTTCCCCCTCTAAGCTGCAAGCGTTTTTTCCTCCCATCTCTTGTTATCCTCTGTCCTTTTCTGCTCATTACCGTCTCTGAATATGGATGGATGATGGATTGAGTGATCACTTTGCTGGGAGTGGGGGGCAAAGACACAATGCAGGAAATGTAGAAAACAATAGTCCTCTAAAGAGCTCGAGGCAAGAATGTTGTAGCAGACAAATGAAAGGCGCTCGAGAAAGAGGTATAGCGAGTAAAAGAGAGGGATATAGAACGAATAGAATCTACCTGTGCTCCATGTAGTCATTGGCAGAGATATTGTCCCTACGGCAGTCCTCCACACACATCATCTCCACGACTACATTATCAGCCCCAAACCAGAGTTGCATAACTAGATTGGGGAGGGGGGGGTTGAGCCAGAATTGTCCTTATGTAACCCCACAGCTCCACACTGTGACACTGACTACACTGCATTGTTCTGGCATTAGATGAAGATTTCATGAAGAGTTCAGTGGAAAATTCTTCACAAAACTTCTATTGTGCTGACTCAAAAAAGCATTCTATGTTTGTGTTGGCCACCCCCCGCTTTTTTTTCCTTTTTATTTTTTACAGCAGAAGTAATTGGCCTTGAAGCTGTTTGGTACAACTGCACAGTATTGGCTTTCAAGACGAGCGGCACCAATGTGGTAATCCTGAGGGTTTGGGTAGTTTGTAAATGAGATGATCAGTACAAAAATACATCCACACACACAGATGTATATAAAATCACTGACTTTTATGATGGTTCTTTAGAAGAAGTGTCTAGAAATTCAATTAAATGGACAAACATTTATTATTCTCAAAGGAAATTCTTTTCTATTTATTTTTAAAGAAGTCATTTAAGTATTTCCTTATAAACACTTATGACGACTGACAGGAAGGGCCTACTGTCTCTTTCATTTTTGCATCAGATCTAAAAAAGCCTCATGCTGATCATGCTCTGTGATCAGATTTTCTTTTTTTGTCAACTGCCTGTTTTATGCTTTTGCACAATCTGCTGTCATTTCATAGGGTGCAAGTTTAAATAGCTTAGCTGTCCTGTGAGACTAAGGATTTATCTTGTTCTGTTTGTGGTTATTAATGTGTTTTGTTCTATCCACATTTTCTTATGCCCAACTCCTAACATTAATCTGGCTCCTTAGGGGGGGTCGAATTAACAGATTAACAAGCCTCCTGCACTGCTCGTACACTTAGAAAGACCCAGTCATCCATGAATAAATGCAAATTTGCTGACATTCAGGGACTGATACAAGATTAGGAATGGTGACAGCGGTCAGTTCTAGACTATATGTCAGATTAGGCAGATAGGGAGAAAGATGTACCAGAAATACTCATCATAATTTTATCAAAATGACTGCTTTTGCAGGAATTTTTATAAGATTTGGGTTTACTGATTAACAGCCTTCCTAAAGTGTACATACATCAGAAAGAATCGAACACGCTTCCTCAAAGCCTTTTAGAGTCAGTAGTTAAGGATGTCTTCAGGATGTTGTATTTGACTAACAAATAAGTAATTGTCGTCCTTTATGCTTTTTTGTGTTCTGGGGCTTGTGCGCGTGTATAGCGGTGGATCCCAGTGTAATCGCTGTTATTCCTTTAGCTTGCTCTCTAGGGGCACGAACACTCATTTGCTCATCCCGACAGAGCCCTTGCTCAGTGGGGATCATTAAAGAGCAGTTAATTACCCATAATCCACTCTGGGCCAGATGTCTGCTCTGTTGGAATGGGCTGAACTTGTGGATTTGCATGGGGGCATTTGCCTTGCTTTCGCTCACAGTCCTGCCTCAGCGCTCCTGTTTGTTTTCTCTGTTCTTTCCTCCGTTTGTGTCTCCATTTTGTCTCCTGCCGAGGGTTGATATTCTTGCATTTGTGCTCTGTCAGTTTTGCTGCTCTCTGGTGACTCTTTTTATATTTGTGTCTCTGCCCACACATTTGGGTAGTCCTCCCTCCCTCCCTGCTTCCTCCCACTTTGCGTGCCTTTTTATTTTTTTGGCTCTCGCTCACTTGGACCCAGAGGGACTCGACCCGACTTGTTGCAGTCTTCACTAACTTTTGTGCATACCTGCTGTCTGAGCCACTAAGGTACCGTGATGCCTCCTGTTAAGTGTTCATCCATTATGTGACTTCATGCTGTAAATGCATTTGATTTTAGAATCATTGGGTCTATAGAGGAAAATTATTTTATGACTTTGTACTGTAATAACTGCTTGCTTAGTCATGAACAGGATTTTCTTGCTCTGTCTTGCATACCTAAAATGTTTTCTTATAGTAGCTATAATGAGCTTCTGGTTACATGTTTTTCTTTTGTGGAGGCTTAAAAAAGCCCAGCTAATCTTACAAGTATTGTATTTTATTACTGCAAGACAGTGCTTTATTTTTTTTCTCCCACTCATTAATTAAACATATTGACTCTGCCATAATAGTTGCAGTACACTTAAACTTTGGATTGGTCATTAGATTCCATAAACTAGCAAAACAAATCTGAAGGGATCCTTTGAGAAACTGGGAAAGATTAGTCAAAAATGTTTCTATTAGTGGCTTTAAAATGAAACTGATGCTCTTAGATACAAAACTAGTGGTGGCAGGTCTATGTTTCTGTAGAGTTTACGTAGTTGGAAAGGAAGCTGTAGTGCCTCCTCCTTAGTTATCATTGTACATGGAAACATAGTTTAATTTAAGCGAATATTGGTTTTGTCATACACCAATGAGTGTCCATGGTTGTCTGTCCCATTCCCTTCTGTGTGAACCTGCAACCTTTACCCTTGCCCATGGGGGTTGGGATGGGCTCTAGCCCCACTGCGACAGCAGTTGGAATAAACGGATATTTAAAAAATGGATGAATTAATGCAGACCATAAGCCTCGCAATGAACTGTTGGTAAACATCATTGGCTGCTATTCAGAAGCTACTGTTCTCAGTTTTAGAGCTTATTCTTCAGCTTAACAACAACATACTTGAGGATATTAAAGATTACTTGGAAAAGTATTACAATACGGGAGTTTATGCTATATTGTGCTACAGCTGGCTTTTGTGAGATGCCAGCAGACCTTGTCTCATTGAGCAAAATGGTTTTCTTTTTCAATCTTTTTATTTTCTTTCCACTCTTCCTTTCTTTTTTAATCTTTCACACTTGTGAAGAAGCTCTTAGTTAAATGTTTTTAATTCGATTTTTGCAAAGGGCCAATTCCTTTGAAGTGACTATCAAAGAGCGAATTTACCTGGCGAGTCAGATCATTTGAATCTTTTGTAGGTCAGATAGGTTTTATTGAGTTGCTTTCTTCCCACCTTAGAAAAATGTAGTCTCTCATTTAAACGAGTGAAAAAACCTAATGAAGTTGGCCAATTGATTTTTTTTTTGTGGGGGGGTGGGGGGTGAAAAGCTGCAATGGAAACACAGCTCATGTCATCAAGCATCTAGCATCCACACTTTTACAGGGTGTACAGTATAATGTTGTAATAGCTTGGATTTTCTAGTTTGAATCTCTAAGAGGCTGAGATGGATCCAATTTTTTGACAGTTAAGAATAAGACTACAACCAGGTCAAATACTGGAGTAAGTTTGGCTGAATCAAAATGAGCCTCATTCAAAGCCGTCATACTTGGTGGTTCTTGGTGGTAATTCTCCTTGGAGGTTTCCCTACTAGCACATGATACTTCTGTTGTCTGCCAACATTCCAAAGTTGTTTCAGTTCATTTAGAAAATAAAACAGGTTCCTCTGAGCTGAACGAGGGTTTGGCAGGCAGGAAGTATTTTTCACTACTCTGATACTTTGATATAACTTCTGTCGAATTGATACTGCAAACAAAGAGTCATAATCGACCTGTCCTCCATTTCTCACAACCAGGTAAACAGGTTTGTCATTTCATTGTTTTGAACAGGCAGTAGAACACCTAGACAAGCTTAACTAAGATTGTAGTAAGAAAGAAAAAGAGGTTAGAGATGTTTTTTCTTTCAAATCTTTAACCCTACATTGTTTGTTCTATGGAAAGGTTTTGCTTGGCATTGTCTTAACCTTATGTCATGTTATGTCTAGTACAAGATAAGAGGATGCTAAATATTTTTTGCACACTGGGGGAGAGATTTTCAGAGCAGAAGAGAAAGCAATGCAGATTGTAAATAAAAAAAAGACCATCCACCCCTGGGAAAACTGAGGGGAGTAAAAGCCAGATGTCGTGGTCGTTAATAAGCCGCTTACAAGAATGACATTCTCATGTGACTGTGACATGAGAAAAGAGGTTTAAAGAAATGAAACGAGGAGGAATGTGGCATTTTGTCACCTTGGTTGGCTTTTCTTGGGACAAAGAAGGCCGAAGATAAAATTGGGCGCCGTCAGAGGGCGAAACGGTAAAAATGTGGAAAAAGAAAAAAACAGCTGCATCTGAAACATGAGAGTGAGAGAGTAAGGGATTTGGCTGCATTTGTGAAATCAGTGTTGTTGACTTGACAAGATGTTGTGCGGGAAAAAAGGCCGGCAAAAAAGTCAGCAAAGGAGCATCTCTCTCTCTCTCTTTCTCGCCGGCCTCCGTTCTCCCCTCTGGGTCTCGATGGCGTTACGCAAGCGACGGGATCGAATGTGAGTAGCAAGTCAAAGCGATCGCTGCTGGAAGCCCCGGGGATGAACCTGGATTAGTCACGGTTTAGGGATGTTTGTAACCGGGTATCCTCGGCAGATTTCACAGAGGAAATGTGGACCGCACAGTGCCAGGGAGCATCAGCTGCCCGTGAACAGAATAGACAGGACGTAGGGAGGATCTGGCTTCCCCCTGGGCGACACCCGCCGCCTTTACCTGAGGCCTAGCAGGTTCAGGGGATGGAGGGAGCTCCACAAGGAGAGCCGCACCGAGAGAGTGTTCCTCGTCACGTAGCATCATTAGGCATTCAACTCGCATTCGGGCGGTGCCGTTAAAGGCCACCATATTGAGCCGGCTGGATTGAACAGACTTGATGAGCGTCGACACCTTTCTGCCCCGCGCACAGCTGAGGAAAATGAGATTTTTCAGTTTGGTCCTATGCCTGTGCAACTAAACCTCTGATCAGCCATAAGGACAAGTCGATTGTTATTTGTGTTCATTTAGCCTCTGCATGACTGCAAAGATACAATTTGCCTTTACGCCTTTTCAGTATCCCTTTAGATACGAAATAAATGCTGCATTCTAGAACACTGTAGCCACCGATATACATTTGTTTACTCTTGCCTCTAACTAAAAAGTCAATTAAGGTTTGCTGCACTGGACTTAGCAAATCTGAGCTTCTAAAAATCTTAGTGGTGGTTAGCCTTATTTTTTTTTTTTGACAATTAGATATGTTTTATATTGTTGAATTTCAATATCAGGCATCAACTAGTTCCTTGATGAGATAAAGAATGTTCCCCCTCCCCCCCACAAGACACACTCTCAATACACAAAGTTCCTCATTGCAGGAAACAAATGGGCAATAATGACGTTAATAAAGTGGAAAATAATCTATCCCTGTGTGACAGTGAGGAGGGGTGATGATCTGTGAAGTGATTTATCTCCATTTGGCCGGCGGGCCGCTGGTGCTGCGAGTGGCCTTTGGCAGAAGTGTTGGCGAAAACATGTGCGTCCAACAACAGAAGGGAAGTCCCTTTCTTTCATTTGGAGGAGAATAGTCGGAAGTCGTTGTGCTGGAATCCCATCTTCATTTCCTCTTGCTTGATATAACGCTTTCATTCCAGAATAGCAGACAGAGAAGGTTTGATTTCAGATTAAAAATAACAGATGAGTAACATTTCACTGCATAGAAACTAGAATAGAATAACTAGAATCTTTTCCTTTACTAACTCATAAGATAACATTTTTATCGTTCTAACCATGTGTAAATAGACCCTAACAATTGCTGTTATCAAATTTTCCTCCCCGTCTTCTTTAATAATTGCTCGACAATTACTTGGACAGATTTTCAAGATGGTGAAGCTGGCTAATCTGATTAGCTCATTTTTCTCACCAGCCTCTCGTGCACACGCAATATTCCGACTGAAGATATTTTGGAGCACATTCAACACCTTTTACTAACGGCTGTTCTCCTGGAGGTGCGAAACAGCAGAGAACAGAGAAAGAAAGCTGCGAGCAGAGCGTGACTGGAGGAGGGGGAAGGTAGATTTATGAGGCAGCAGTTTGGTGCTCGTTGTTACAGATCAATGTAAGGACACAGTATGGCCGAGGTCCTGCTGCGTTAAAAGCTGCACAGAACCATTAGAAACATCCACATATCACAAATCCGTTTGTGTAGCATGTACTAAATAAGACTGACGGAGAGTTTTAAAAAAGATGCGCTCCTAACCTGTAAAATGAAGAGATTAAAGGTTTTGGAATTTCTATGGACAAAAGAAAGGGATATTTTGGTTTTTAGGTCAAGCATGGCCTTTGGTGCTCTTTGCTGTCCATTACTGCCAAATGGACATGACCTGCAGGGTGTCTGTGTATTGAGGTAGTTTTGTCCTGATTTTTTTAACAGCCAAAGTCTTTTTTTTTTATCACGCCTTTATTCAAACCGTCTCACATTTGACACTATAAAGGTGCTTGTTAACCACCAGTGCTGAATGTTTAACTGTCAAATTTAGTTTATCTGCTCAGGGTAACAGGATTTTATCAGAGGCTCATGTCATTTTACAGTACTTTGAGAATATCTTTTATTTTTATGGAAATAAAAATTGGAAACGGTGCATGGAAGTACTTCTGTGTTGTTTTTTAGATCATGGCTGTCCTTTCATTCCTACTGGAATGTCTGACAGATGTGGGTTGTTTTTTTTTTTTTGTCTTTTTGGAAAGGAAATAGTGATGCTTCCTGTCAATTTTTATGGAGGGACTGTGCTGGTAAGCTAAGTAGTGTTTTTAATCTTTTGCTTCGGTCAGGATTTGCTTCCCTGTTATACAGACTGTGTATAAATAGAGAGCATTGTGAGCAAGTCGTGTTGAGCAGAAATGGAATTAACAGTCGACCCTTCTGGATGCGGGTGTGTTGGGGACCTTTCTGCATCTGCAAACCCACTTTGTTTTCCTCTGTGATAAACTCCTTAGATACTTTGTCTTGATAAAGGAAGCAAAGAAATGAAAGAGAAAAACTGGTGGTGGGTAAAGGAAAGAGGAACCCTCATTGAGTATTCTCCCCCTATTTCTCCATTTCACTCCTTCACCCTCTTCCTCTCAGTCACTGCCCAGCTCGCTTCACTTTCAATTTCTATCCTTCCGTCTGACGCCACACAGTCCCACAATCCTCATTTAGTCCTTTCCCAGTCTGCCAGTGCAGATCTTCTTTTCTCTTCAAGTCTGTCTCTATTTGTCTCACCGTTCCATCGTATTTCTCCATCCCCTTACCCCTCTGTGTCTCTCTGCGTACGGTGGACTGTTTGGTTTTGATCCACTGATATTCAGTTTGCTGATGACTGGCTAATGTACAACATATGAAAAATGATTTAACATTGTAATCATTGTATAAGGGGCAGACATCATATAAACCAATATTTCTTCCACAAAAAACATGGATGCATGTATGGATGGATGGTTAAAAGTGAGACATTTAACTTTGTAATGGTTTCGCTCATCAAGACTTCAATGACGGCAAACATGTCCAGAAAGCAGTGTCATCTAAGGCCACTACCTTGACCACTACCAAGACCACTAAACTGATTTATCCATCTATTTTCATTTCAATGCGATGCACCGTAACAAACTAAATGGGGAAAAAATTCTGGACGCATGAAATTCTGCAGTTCCTCTTTGGTTGTGTTGACACTGTTTCCTGTTGACTGAAAAGAATAGGATGTATCGGCCTTGCTGAATGGCCCACAGTTTCCTTAAGGCATATGATGCACTCTTCACACTGCATGAAGCTTTTCTCTACATCTACCCAGGGAACGTATTGAGGCAAAGTGGAGTTCAGTGCCTTGCCCAAACTGCATGGAGACAATAGAAATGGAACAGCTGACTGGTTTTGGAGCCCCATATGCCTCCACTAGGATGTTTTTGTTTTTTTTGGTGTGTTTCTGATTCAGAAAGCATGATTCAATCGATGACATGGCAAAAGAGGTCCCTAAAAACCTAAGAGCTGTCTCGGTTCTCAAAGACTTAGCAGAAGAACTCAAAACGAGAGCGTGTTTTTTTGCTAATTCACTCTGCAGTTCAGCTTCAGAAAACATTCCCAGATACTTTTGGTGTCCACGGTCTCCTCACTGCTTTCTTGCTCATCCATCTTGATCTCTTCACTCTTGCCCCTCTCCCTGCTTCCCTCTGTCCTCCCTCTCTCTCCCTCTCTCTCTTTCGCTCTCTCGCTGTCTCTCACGCTGGTTTCTGATTGGCTGCAGTTCTCCCTGTCTCTTTATGAATTGAAAAGCATTGGCTGGATTTTTACTGGCTGGGAGCTAATCAACACAACTAATGCTCTCCCCCTGCCTCTCTACACCAAACACACACACATACACACAAACATGCGTCTGCACACGCTCAGCTGCGACAGTCAGACCTTCCCATGAAATATGAACAGCTTCAGCGCGCTCCTTCCTCCCCTCTTCCTCACTCACACACTCCTCGCTCCGGCTCGTCCACTCACATTCATGCGCTGACCGGCATGAAGCCCACTTTACCAACAGCTCACGTAGCAGAGTGCACTCACCCAGTCTCTCTCTCACACACTCACACACACACACAGACGTGCGCCTGGCTCATCTGCAATCACATGTCGAGCTCCACACACACTCGCACGTCACAGACACGCAGTCACACACTCACTCCAGGCTCTTCGGTGATGCTGTGATGCTCGGTTCCCGCCCGCACGCTCTTTGGCTGCCGCTCGTCCTGCACACGCTCTAACACACCGGACCCCGTCCGCCTCTCCGTCAGTCAGTAACTCAGTCAGTAAGTCCGTCGGTCGGTCGGTCAGTCAGTCAGTGCGTGTGTGTGCGCGCTGGTGGAATGAGCCGGTGATGTTCTGGGACAGGAAAAATAGTATGGGCAATTCCCAGCGACGGCCAAAAGGAAGACACAGACCCAAATCTGCAACAGGTACTTTTTTTTTTTTACATCATGTCTTGATATTCAAATGTACCCGTCAGTCCATTCATGCACTCGTTTTGTTTTCTCTCAGACGCATCTTTAACTGGCTGCACTCTCATCTCTCCATCTATCCTGAGCTCTTTGCAAGCCTCCACTCATCAAAGCGCTGCTTTTTTTGTCCGTTGTACCATGACATTCTGCACCTCTGCTCTTAAGATCTGTCAGCTCATGGCCCCGCATTGATGCTTGAATGAAAAACGGCATTCAGCTTTCCCCACACTCCGTACCTTAGCTGACCTCCTTCCTCACACCCCCCTCCCCACGTCAGGATCGGTCCAAATCTGTCATTTTTCATCTCCCAATTTTTGCTGGCCATTTTTCAACAAGCAGCTGCACACAAGTCCTCCTTTCCACGTCTCCACAAACCCCTCGTTTGTTTGTCTGTTGGTCTCTTTGCTGTGTCTATCAACCAGTTTCTGTTCAATGCATTATAATTTCCAGATGTCTTCTGACGGATATCCATCCATTGATCTACAGATTCAGCCACTCAGAATGGCCAGATTTTTTTAATGCATGGGTCAGTCGCTTCCAAGCCGATCAACGCTGATCCCCACTGGTGGGAAATGGGTTGGAAATTTGGTTGACCTTTGGTGGACATAGCCAGTTCTATGTGGTTACATCCCCTCCCCATCCACCTCCCCTTCTTTCTGTCCCTCAAACAAGCATCGTCCATCATTTTCTAGATCTTCCATCCCCTTATCATCCACTTAAAACCCCCTTCACATATCCATCCTGCCATTCATGCGCACACACACACGCTTGTACACACACACGTTGGCAAGCCTCTATTGAATCTGAATCCATTTTTTCATAGCATGATGCCATCAGGACCATCCTTCTACCCTTCTCCAGCTTTATGTCACCTCTCCATCCCAATTCCATTTCTATCCACTCCTCCATGCTCCCGTCTCGTTTACTTCTCTATCAATCGCTTAGCCCTCAGTCATTCATATCTCTATCCTCCAGGGATCTATCTTCAATAGTCAGTGCTGTTTTTACAATCATGTTTTTTCTTTTCTTTTTTTCTTTTCTTTTGGTGCCCATTCAAGTATTTCTATTCCTCTTTTAAGATATCTCATAGTCTGATGTCTCGAAGCCACGCAGCAGTATTTTGCTCCTCCTTTGCTGCGTCTTGGTGCCAGGTTTGAATGAAGTAGGTCAATTGGTCGTTTGCCTCTTGGCGTGTGACCGGGCTGTGTGTGAGTGTGTGTGTGCACCCAAAAGACGTTTGATTCCTTACTGCTGATCAGCAGGCTGTTTGTGTATTGAAACCCTCATGCTTCACGTTTTGCTCATTATTGGTTGCATTGGCACATCCTGCAGTCCCATGCGTACGCGCATGAGTGTGTGTGTGCAGCAGAGTGTGTGATCGTCGTCCCGCACGGCTGGCCAGGATCACCAGTGGGCACTTTGATTATCTGACGGAGAAGTGATAAAGAAGGATAGAGGGGGCAGCAGGAGGTGAAGCAGAGGGGGGATGAATTGGCAAAGAGAAGAAGCGAAATTCAAGGAAAAGAGACGGATAAGCAATTTTTTCAGATGACAAACAAGTAGGCTTGATGAAAGACTGAATAGAGGGAGTGGTGAAGAAGAGGAGGGGGTGTTGCATTAGAAACCCACATGAGAAGTGTTCCTGCAGCAGAGCTGCACGGAGCAGCGAGAGTTAACGCACCCAAATGCTTTCCTGTCCACACACTCACACACCACCGTGTGTGCAGAGCGTCAGAGGAAGCCTGTTTGTGCGTGCAGCATACATGTTAGCTCCAACACCAGCCTGCACAGTGCACACACCTGCCACGGAACAATGATCAGCACAAGACATTTCCCCATGCATTTGACCTTGGCTTGAATTGTCATGTGAAGCTCATGCGTTCCCCTCAGACGGCGGTGACAGCAGCGTTACTGTCAGCAGGTGCTGCATCACATCCCAGCTGTGTAATTGGACTGTGATTACCTCTGTGACAATTACACAGTGGAGGACAAGAGGTATCATTGATGCTTAATGGGCAGACGAATGCATGCGCGTTAGTCTCGAATCAGCAAAAGAGCAGAGGTGGCTATTTTTTTTTTTTTTTTTTGAAGCAACCTCTTTTTATACAAGAACCTGTTCTGGGTTTTGTTGAGAGTGTGTGCCTCTAAGGAGCTGAATACGTAGTGCGCAAAGCAACATCTGGGTGGACAGTCGGACAGTCAAAAGATATCACCATGTCTGAAGAGAAAATCTAAATCTAAACTCCAAGCCAAACCACATGTGACATTACCATCCATTTATTATGGATGGTTAAGAGATCCTGAACTTTAGGACATAAAACTGCTTCATATCAGCGCAAGATGGAAGTAGTGCCCCATTATTTTTGCAAGCAACCCCAACTAAAAGAACTTTTTAAAACTTACAAGCTCCTTTATTATATTTGCGGTGATGTATTACGAAATACTAATGATTAAATAAGTGCAACATGCAAACGAAGACAATTATAAACCTCAAAAAGCGACTCTTTAAAGACTCTTTAACGAGTGAAATGGCCTATACTGAATTGGTGCAGTTGAAAAAGGGGAAAAAGTTCTAAAAGAAAGTATATTCATAGCTTAACAGATCCGTAATTAGTGCTTGTAATTGGTAGAAAAATCACCCAGCGTTTTAAAAATGTGAAACTAGCTCCAAGTGAGTCTTATTGAAAATTTCCTACTGAATTATCACAGGTACAGAAAACTCACATTCAGCTAATTTGGTCCTCTTACTGTAATTACACCAGAATAGTGGAAAACAAAAATACCGCTAAAGGTTTTTATTATATATACATTAAAAAGCCCAGCCCACTTAAACTGTACACACTCCAAATTCATCTCCAACATTAATAGTAATGGAACGCAATCCACCTCAACCTAAATTAGAGTTATCGACGTAAAGAATAAAAATGGCCAAAACAAGAACATCGACCAGAAAAATACTGCTGAATTGCAGCAAAGTTTTGAAAAGTAAAATTGTTCCAGCACAGGCAAGCAGCTGCATGATAAATCAGTTGGGGGATTAAACTGAGACACAGCTCTTATAATTAGCTCACGCAACCACCGTAAACAGGAACTGTCTACATCCACAGTCTGCTCAGTCTCCAATGGTGAAACAATGCTCCTCTCGGGGAGCATTGTTAAACAGCCAAAATGTTCATGTGTGATGAAAAAGTTTAAATATCAACTATCTTAAACATGCTTTCTGTGGGGCTCAACTTCCACATGTGATATGTGGCAAAAAACTAGCTTATTTGTATGCTATGCTAAAATAGGACTAGCAAGCCGAGAGATGCCCCAAGTAGCAAGCGATGACAGTTGACATATTTTTTAACTACCCATTTACATTTTTCCCATGAGTATGTCTGATACCACAGGGATGGTTTTCCAGGATCAAGGTTTCCTAGAGCAAGACACTGAACGCCACATGAAAAAGCACTGTTACCTGTAAGCTTGTATTAGTATTAGAAAGTTCCTGCATCATGTGCATGTGCACAGATAAATGTGGGGTGCAAAGGAGAGCATTTCAATAGGATCTGTAATCGTATAACTTGTTCTTATGAAGACTTTCTTGTTGTTTTTCTGTTCTTTATGCATTGCTTACTCGTGCAGTCTTGTTATCTTTAAGCATTTGAACCAGACTGTGCTGTAATTCTTCTACATGTCAAAATTTGAATCTTGAAATGAGCCACTTCTTGCATAGTTACATTGCAATATTTCTTTGTCCATTTTATAGTGTGATTACTCGGGGAACTTCCTCTCAATGCATTTTTTATTCCTAACTTTGTCTCTACCTTTATCTGGACTGACCCCTCTGAGCGATTTCACATTTTTCTCCCACATTTTTATCCCCTGTAGTCTTAGGTTGCAGACGCATCTTCAAAGGTAACTGTAGACTATCTGGCATTTACTTCTAGTTCATCTCAAATAGTAAGTCTTTGAGTACATGGATTGTTACTTTGCTGACCACTGAAGCTTGTCTATTTTTTTTCTCTGCCCTTTTACTTATCCCTTGGGTCTTGTGTGACCTCGTTCTCTTAATTAGCTAATTGGTCTGGAGAAGTTAAGCTTGCAGGACAAATTCATGTATCCCCTAGATTTAAAAAAAGGTTATGCTTTTTTTTGTGCTGGTAGTATATCTCTACAGTCTTTCCAGAAATCGTGTAATCCATATATTTGCCATCTTGCCTTTTGTAAGCAATATCAAAATATGTGGCTGTGTTTTTCACAGATTGATTTTTGTGGAGGGCAGGGGGATTGGTGCTATGTCTGCATCAATTCTATCAAAATATAACATAACGATCTATAACAATTTACACATGACATGCCTACTAAAAAGTAGGGAAACGCAGGTAGGAGAGAAGAAACCGTTCACTGACTGGCAGCTTAAAAGTAAGCCCAGACGTACCTTGACAGATCTAAGACCGATGATGTTTCATAACTAAGTTTGAAGTGTTTTCTGTGTGAAACTGCGGGGAGTAGACGTGAACTCCAACTTACCTTTGTGTTTGTAGTTTTTGTTCAGATTTTCAATGTGAAATATGTGTTGATTTAAAACGACAACAAAAAAAAAACCTATAGTCAGATGTATATTGGCCAAATCACTGCAGAATGTTTTGGTCAGCTTTCTATCCCCCTAAACATCTATTTTATGTCTCCATGTTTGCTCTAACCTCTCTCCTTGCTCCTCTCTTTTGACCTTCACGTAAATTTTCTGAGCTGTTCCATGCATCTCCTCTACCTCTACTCTCTCCTGCTGCTCTGCAACCATTTTCCCTTGTGAACGCTCGATAAAGCCCCTCCTTTTCTCTCAGCTTTTGGACTCGAAAGCGCCCGAACCCTCGTAATTTTTTACCACTCTGTTGTAATTGGTTCTGTTTCCATTCACTTTCTCTCAACAGTCATGACCGTCAACATGGACACACGCCAGATGTGTTCATTCATGTATTTCCAATCGGATGATGTCATTTTCAGCCCCCTGCAGCACGGCAGGAAAGGGAGGGAGAGGGGCTATGTGTGTGTGGAGATAATTGGTCGGAGCAGAGGGAGGCGAGGGGTTTAGAGAAAGCGATTTAGAGAACCGAGGGGAAAGATGAGGGTAGCCGAAGAGTCGGGGAGGGAAAAAACGGCATCAGAGATACTAAAAGACGGACAAAGCGAGTAGACGAGCGGGACAGAATGAGAATAAGAGGAGGAGGGATAGGGGGAGACAGGAAACCGCTACTGGGAGCATGTGTGGCCAAGGGGGCTGGTGTTGCCATGGCGACCATACAGGTGCTAAAGCAGATCAGCTGATTGCCGGTCGGCACTCCGCCAGTGGCCCGCCAGCATGTGTGTGTGGATGCATTCATTGGTTTGTCCATTCATTAACGACAGCGTGTGTGTGTGTGTGTGTGTGTGTGTGTGTGTGTGTGTGTGTGTGTG
>JABUIW010000018.1:1875100-1982584 GCA_013363375.1 Menidia beryllina | reverse complement strand
GTGTGTGTGTGTGTGTGTGTGTGTGTGTGTGTGTGTGTGTGTGTGTGCGTGCGTGCGTGCGTGCATGTGCACGGCCTGTTGATCTGCTTGCCGCCTGGCGAGCACGTCAGTGCTGTAACCGACTGCTTTCAGAGCGTGATCTGAAGTTTTCCTCCTTTTCAGTGAAAGATTTGTTGCTGTCATTCATCGACTCACTTTTTAAAAAGCAGTGCCGGAAAAAATACACCGGACTGTAATACTGGGTTACTGTAACATGTTCCTGTCTCTTAGAAGACATCGCAGTCAATGACGTCAGAACAAACGCTGGATCAGGGTGGAAACAAGAACTTAAGAATCACACACTAAGCATTTGTGATCCAATCCGAGGAGTATAAGTGAATTACTGTTTCCATCCGTTACCAGACCTCAGCGGCCTATTCACGATGGACGTCAGAGAGTTTGACAAGAGGAACCCAAAGGTCTATGGCGATGTTTTGTCCATTTATACACGCCTACCAACTCTCTCTTTGTTTGCGATTGTGTTTCTGTGCCAAAGGGCAAGGCTGAGAAAACTCCATGTTCATTGCTGCTGAATTATGGTACTTGGAGCTCAGAGAGCTCCACACATGGAGACTAAATGCTAAACACACGTTGTTGTAACAGATTTTTATCTCTTATTTCTTCCTGCAACTGCTAACTTTGCTATTTTACAGCCAATTAAGGTTTGTATCCACTACTTTGTATCTTTTAGATAAAAGATAAGCCATTTTAAGCTGACATATTACACATGCTGAGACATCCATAACCTTAATTTACCCCAGGAAAGTTTCCTGCTGCCCCTCTTCCCCTCCTCATCTCCTATTCTTTTTAACATTGCCTTGTTTCAATTTCACTTTCCTTGGAGCCACTGAGCGGCAGCAGCAGTCCTAAGGGTTACTGAGCGGCTTTGGCGTTGGGGCTGCGGGGGGGATTTAATGCACAGAGAGAGGGAACCACAGCTGTTGAATTTCGAGATGGAGAGAGCATAAATCATTCATGCTCTCCAGGGCAAAGACCTGGCGGAGGCATCCAATACCAAGGCTTCCTCGTATCTGATGTTATTAACACCTGTGACTGCAGTTTGGCCCTGGCTTCGAGTTTGCATGCATAAGCGGCTAGCCGGAGGACCTTTTGTCACCTCCAGCATTTTCAGGAAGTAAGCTGTTGAAAAGAGGAAGGAAATGAGCCGGGCTGCACGACAATTGAGTCCACTCTCGGAAAGAGGCAGAAAATATTTGAATATAGAGCTGGGTAAGATTTGGAATCTGTGCACCGTGATGCTTATGATTGTGCATAAGCTTATCTTAGTGTTATTTATTCCAGCCGTCCTCCAAAGGATAAAAGTTTAAATACCTGCTTAGAATCCTAGACTTTTTTGCTATTGTTATATAACAACTTTCAGAAAGGTGATATTATGAAAGTAAAATAGCAAAGCGCTAATTACACACTATAAATAATTCCAAAGAATGACTTGATTTGTGTTTAATTAACACATTTTCAATAGACCTAAAAAAGTTAATTATGTTGTAAAAGTCTGACGGTAATGCGATCAAGCTTATTTGATGGAATGTAAAAATATCTTATTAGTTCCTAGAGATACCAAATAATAATCACAAGTCATTGTAAGAAGTGATAGATTGATGTTTATTTTTGAGGAATGACCTGTGCTCCTGCAGAAGCGTCCGACGGTAGACATAGTTTCATTTTTTGTTTGGTATCATGGTCTTTGAGTCTCCGGCTCCTGCTGCAACCCCACAGGATAGTTTAAAAGAATAACTGCACAGTTTGCCACAGGTTTCTAGAAGATATGCAGCACCTTTGCTGTCAGCTTTCAATGATCTGAGCTTCTTCGATGAGTAGTCTGCACTGTCCCTTGTCCCAGTGTTGCTTTTTTTTACTTCATTAAACATCCAGGTAAACATAGTCCCGCGCCACCTCAACCTCCTCTCTCAGAACAGAAATAGCAACATCCTTAACTTGGGATCGGGCAGAAAAAACAAACAAACAAAAACAGCTGTATAAACACTCTGGATTTAAAGATATAAAAAGCTCCCAGACAAGTGAAGTTACATCTCATAGCAGTCAGTTTACAGGTCCAGCGAGAACTTATCCAATCCAAACTTCTTTATTTTTCAGTGTTAACATATCTGTCTCTGGGGGCTTCCAGTGTACAATGTTTTCACTCCAGAGCTTTAACCAAATTCACATGTCGGCTATATTTTCCGCTCATTCAACACTCTGCTGTTACAGGGGTGGCGGTGATCCTTTCCCACCCCTCCGGTCACTCATCTTGCATGCTAAGCACGCCGGTCCTAAGCTGTGGACGGCTATCCAAACTGAACGTAATTAGGATGAATACCGAACATATGCTGACATGCAGCTTTCCTTCACTCCGATACTTTTTTCTTTCTTTCATCCGCTAGTCATTTCTAAGCTCTTCTAAAACCTCAAACGAGCCCTCTATGGTGAGAACTTGATGGCAAAGAGGAGCAAAAGTGGTGGGAAGGGGGAGGAAGAGAGAGGGGAAAAAAAGCAGGTTTCCTCCCTTTCTCTTTTCTCACTGCCCTGTTTGTCGCCCTTTTCCCACCTCTCCTGCCATATCTTTTTCGCTTCCCCCATACTTGTCCTCATACGCGCTCGCGGCCTCAGCCTGAATGAGTCACCGGGTTTACCTCAGGCAGCTGGCCTCCCCTCTCTTCCCGCCGTCGCCCTGCTCTCTTCCCCCTCCTGGTTTACATGGATGCGACCCCCTCTCTCTCTCCCGGAATTTCGGAGCTCAGACATGGAAATTTTCTGGGCCAGGACGGGTAAGAGACACGGCGAATAGCTGGGGGTCGTCGGAGTAAGCTCGAGCTGGTATCAGGGTGGTACTGAAATGAGGAGTCGCTGCGGCTTCCCGGGATTAGCAAAGTTTCGGAATGTTACACTTCATGTTAATGAGAGTAGCATGACCATGTGGTGTGTGTGTGTGTGTGTGTGTTTCTTTCTTTTGTGTGAAGCTTTGACAGCATTTTTTTATGCTCCTGATTTATGCTGCAGCGTTTTGGAGGCAAATATTTGTTAGTGGGGAAATGGATCTTTACACAAGACAAACTTTAAACCATTACTTTACAGAAAAGCCATGTTTGTTCTCTTACTGAAAGAGTTCTCTTTCTATTTTCCATGGTAGTTATGACCTAAAGTTGATCAACATTGATTTTTATCACCTTCCCTTTGCATAAACTTGATTTTGTTCATGGTGTGTTTGTTCAGATATACAAACACTCAATTGTTTCTTCATCGTAATTGTTAAGTAAAGTGTCTGATGGAAATCGATTATCCAGAATAATTCCCTGAATTGTAACAAAGTATTGGTGGCTTGTTCATGTTGGATATAAAGAGTTCTTATTTACTTGCCGCAAGGATATCCAAGTGTCCAAAACATGGATATGTAGAAACTCTGTGGTTAATCTGATGAAAATGATTTTGGTGCATAAACCAAGCCAATGGAAGTGTCCTGCAATTTGTTCCATCATCACCCCTCAGATCTCTGCATATCACAGAGGTTCAGAAGCCCCAAAGCTCTGACATGAACGAGAACGAACGAGAAAAAACACGGCGCTGTCAAACCTACGATCAAATCTCAGCACAAAACGCTTTGAAGACAAGCTTGTCTTTGAGGGTTCCCCTTCAAATGCTCTGGATTTTATGGATTATTGATGGACGGCGCAGGGTTGACTTCTGATTGTATGTAGGGCCATCTTGTTTCCACCATACGAATGCTTAACCACCACAAGGTGGCAGGAATGTGCAAAGCTGTTTAATTCCCATGAATAACAGAGTGCTCCTCACTAATGGATGTTGATGTGATACCTTCAGATCTTTGTTAGCTTTCTACTATTTTCGTTTAGTACCCACTGGGCTCGACTTGGCGAGTTTGAATTCTTATGGTTTTTCATTAGCTAAAAGCACCTCGCGCCAGTTTACTTTTTGGCACCTAGTCAACTGGGGCTCCAAGTCGAGCCCAATCATTGACAAAAATGTTATAATTGTGGAAGCATCTACATTCATATTTTCAGTCTTGTGCATCTTGGCCACTGGTTTAGGTATCGTCATGTTGAATCTCTGAGTGTCAATGTAAAAGTGACCAATGACCGAAAAACTAAAGAGAATGGAGGATATTATAAATAATAATAATAGACAACTAAAGCTGTCTTGGTAACAGATGTGTGTAACCACCAACGCTGCCTTGCTAAAGAACCCTCCACAAATCTCCTTGGGCGTTTCAGCCCCTCTTAAAGCCTCTCTGGGTCCTGCGGGGTGTGCACTTTGCTCTGCGCTTGCCGGTTCCACCCAGTCAAACTCTTCACACATGGCTGCGAAGACACCCCACGGTCAGCTGAGGTCATCCGTGCAGATGAGTTTACAGCCAACGCTCGCACTGGGGTTGTGTATGTTACTGAAAGTGCATTTTGATTCCGGCTCGGCCACAGTTTTGCTCCTGGCTACAATGGTTTCCATGGAGCAGCCCTTATTATCTCCAACACACAAGCCTGCACGCACTCGGCTGAGGTTACCCGCTGCAACATTTACGCTCCAGCCGGAAAAATGAAAGGAGGGCCGGACCGCAACACATGGCCATCCACAGCCCCATGATAACACACACACACACACGCCAGCATGGAATTTCACGTCCCTGTGTCATGCCCAGTCGCCTGAAGGACACATGCTTTACTCATTATCTCACGCTTCAAGTTTGTGCCCCATTTGCTCTTCTGCCCAATTTGAACATGGAAATGAAGTGTGAAAAACTGGAGTCTTGTGGAGTTTTCATGCAGTCGAGTGGCTCAGTGCGGCGTCTGGATTGCTGGATGGGCTGGTCGGCAATGGGCTGACGGGTGGAAGAGGGTGAAAATGTGACGGATCAATAGTGGAATTTAGCTCTTTTGGGTTTGTATGGTTTTATGAAGGCTCTCTGTGTTTACATGATATCCCAGCATGTTTAATTAGATACATGAACAGAAGTGCTAAATAGTAAAGAGGCTGCAGACACACTCGATGATCCAAATGCGTTTTTTAAGCTTTGCCTCCTCTGTACGACGTTGCTGCTTGACATGACTTGATTTTCCATCCAGTCGGCATCTACAGCAGGGTTCCATTTCAGACCTCTCCCTTTATTACAAAAGTTTGATTACAACTACTCCTTTTATCTCTAAGTGTTTTTCAATATGCCAATGCTGATGATAATCCCTATCAATCATTCAGATGAAAAGTCTCTTAATGGTTAGAGATTTAGTTTTGTAAAATTTTAAAGAAAGAAAATGCCATTATGGCTTGTCTCAGTATTTATGTAAAGCATTTACTGTTCCACTCTCCCACTCCTTGAATGTTAACTTTGTAGGAATGTTTTTCCTCCAAAAGTCTTGCTTTCAATACTCAGAAAAAAGGGTTAAAACAAATAAACGTAGCTTCGTAGTGACTTGTAGTGACTGGAGTGACGCAAAAAATGATGGAGAAAACAGTAGAAAGGGGACACGGCTTCAGTTAGAGAATGCAGAAGAAACAGTGGCATGTAAGAGCAGACGACTTATTCAGATGCTACGACAGATGGTGCACAGCCACAAAATATTGTCAGTTTTAGGTCCATAAGTGCTGTGACAGCAGGACAATCGCCTTTTTGTGGAAACCAGCACCAGTACTTAATGTTTGCACATCTATGTGTGATGTTAACACATGGAACTGCCTTCATTTGAATTTTCTGTGTAAATGGGGGGGGGGGGCTCTGACCCATGATTAACTTTCCCTGAAGTAATTTTTGGTCTCATAAGTATGTGTACATATTTATTTTTCTTGGATGTTTGGGGGTAAAATATGTTTGTGTGTGTTTGTCTTAAAAAAAAGTATGTTTGTTTTACTTCCTCTCTCCAACTAGGGATTTTCCTCTAGAGAATGTATAACTGTAACATTGGGTCTACTTTGTAAGTTGCTTTGGGAAAAAAGTGTCTGCTATAAACATAAACATAAACACCATGACTCTATGACACTTTTTTTTTTTTTGTCATCAAGTTTCAAGCTTTGACTTTCGTTTTACTTTTATCGGTATAAAGAATAACTTGACTTTTCTAACTATTTATAGATTTTTTTGGGGGGGGCTTATGTAAGGAAAGCATGGCAGTGGCCTATAGACGTTGCCTAAACCTTAGTCCATTGTGCTGTGCCTTTCAAACATGGACTGAAGAACCTCTGTTGCGGTTGATCCACTGACGAAGGACATAACTGAGACAAATTGGGCTATGTGTGCTAGGTTAAGCCCACATGATCCTCCTGAGACCCAAACTTTTATTTGATGTGCAATTTCGCTTCCTCCAATAAATATGGGATTAGTAGGACCTAATAAGTTTAAACAAAAAGACTCTGTCATGGTGCAAGAAGAAGGTTTTCCCTTTGTATTTAGAATATATTTGTGTTTAAAGTTTTTCTTTGCAATCCCTTACGCGGTTTACAGGGGGTAAGGGGGGGACGGACTGTCTAAAGATAGACCCAGTTGGGATTCAAACTGTGCACAGAGCACCCTTACATGGCATTTTTATAAACCTCATCAGGTGTGCTCACTTTTTCATTATTCTGCTATTAGCTCATAAGGTCACAGCCTAGCACCACATCTATCAGTCTAGTTTATTAGAAATTCCTGTTTGCCGATCATGAAGAGAGAAGGAAATAGTCAGTGTGGTTTCCTGTCCAAATCTCCTCGGGCACATTATCTGTTGGAAGTGATGAGACTGAGACAGCACACCCCTCAAGGGCCATTGTGTGTTTATGTGATTACTGGTCAACGGGGCGGTCTGTGCAACATCAACCCACCGAAGCAGGCGCACTCAAAGATAGACACAGTGTGGGAAAGAGTCTGGAAGAGACGGGCAGATGAAAGGAAAATACATTCTTTACGAGCAACGTCGTGGGCCTCGAGTCACAGCGGGTGCTGGTATCGGTCACCGGGTGCCAGCGGGGCTGGCAGTTCGCTTTCAGCCTAGGTTAAACCTATCAAAGCAGGCTCAAACTACAGGAAGAGTTCCAAAACAAACTGAAGGGCCTGGCAGATGGTGATAAGGGACCTCTAGAGATTGTAGTCCACGCTGACAGAGGAGACTTACCAACAATGTGGAAACGGCAGGAGGGTCCAAGGCTGTAGTAGTAACAGAATGAGCCCTAATGTGATTGTAAAACAATTAATTACTTTCTAATTGTACCTCGGATGATGGAAAAATCTTTTGAAAGCTTCTTTACAGCTATTTTTGTCCGTGTTGACAATGGGACATGCTGCGAAAGAATTATTGTTGGAAACAAGCTCACAAAAAAGATGAAACAAAGACATTTCTTTCAGATGTCTTGGTTTATTAAAACACACAGAAAGGCTTCTGTCTGGTAAGGTGCCTTGGGGGGAGCTATGAAGTAACCCCCACACCAATTTCAAAATGCAAACAACGTGATACATGATTTATAAACAGGTTTTTAGTTTTCTATGGTTTTCTTCATAATGGATTGAAAGTACACTTAGTCTTTCTCTTAGGTTTCCAGGTGGAGGTGGGTGGGGGGGGGTGTAGTCTCAAGATGAAGGGAATTGCCTGATTCAACACTTGTTTAGGGCAAACCTTCAGAATAAAGCAGATGGGGGTGGCACCAAAAAAGCAACGACTGTCAGATGGTGAGAAAAGAGACACACAAATTTGACTTTTTAGGGTTAAGATGTTCTGTTGAATATTAGTTTAACTAATTGGCTGAATGTATGTTTAATGGAGAGGCCATATTGTTTTAGACCACACTTGTACATTTGTATCACTTGTATTACAGACCAGATTGGATTCATGGTTTAAGGTGGTCTAATCCATATTCTTATTTAAGGGGATTATGAGGTCAAGACTTTTGGAACATTCCTCTGCATTGGGTGAGCTTGCTGTAACTTCCTGATAAGTAAACCGAAAGAAGACATCACAGCTGGTGCTAGTGACTCTTCTCAACATCTTAATGCCCTGACCTTTGACTGAGATATCATGAGATGCCCGTTCTTCTTATTTCGATTTTTCCCCTCACAATGTCAGTCAAATGACCAGAAGGGTTTAAAGCCGTGGATGTTACCAGTTAACTGCTCTCTTTGTGCTGAACTAAACTTCAATTTTTTTTCTGTGTCCTCTGAAATGATGAATGACATCACCACCATTCACATGGAGTCGACGTTCATCTGTGGCAGGGATTTCACAGGGATGCGCGTCTGAATGCTCAAATCTGTCCCTCAGCTCTTTGTCCTCACCAGAATCCAAAAGCCAACCCCTGCAATTCAGACTCGGTGGAGAAATGATTGGAAATGCCACAGTTTAAGTAACGCCAGGGTTGGAATTCAAAAGACAACAATCCAGCTGTAACCACGTCTTTTCACTGCCAAAACAATTCTATTGTTCCAGCAAAATTCTGCCCCAGGAGCAGGATTACAGGTCTGTGTATGCCGTCGGAGGCCAAAACGAAAGCGTAGCGGTGCAGATGTGTGTCTCGCCACTCGCCATCTGACAGTCAATTTTTTGGGTGCCATTAAAATATTGAAAACGTAATGAGGCCTCCTCAGCACGAAACGCTAAAGCAGTGGCGTAGGGCGGCCGAACCCAGCGCAAAAAAGCAAACAGGAGCTTCGCCAGAGGGATTCGGCATGTTGTCCGCAAACGTCCTGGTGTGCTTTTGTTTTTCAAACCAGTCAGTGTCTGCGGGAGACATATTTTCGCACACAGGAGGGGTCTTTCCCCTCTAGCTGGCTATGGGCGTTTTAAAAATGTGATTTTTAAAAATTGCTGCCGTGTGAACTTGGTTGACAGCTGTTCCGTGTGTTGTTGCATGTGTATGGTACACCTTGGAGCGTGTGTGTCCATGTATGCAGCAGCCAGACCTGTGTATCTCCACAGGGGTCAGATTGTGTGCATGCGTGCGTTTCTGTGTATGTGTGTGTGTGTGTGTGTGTGTGTGTGTGCGTGCTAAAGTGATAAAGGGAGATTGGTGGGGCTGAGCAGGACGTGTGTGCTTTCACCTCAGCTGATGGGGTCAAAGCATCTGAGAGGGGCCTTGATAGAGGAAAGGCCGTGTGTGTATGTGTGTGAAGCGGGCAGTTAATTGGGCAGGGTTGCAAAGACAAATGTGTCCAACAGCCGACCTTGGGGGGCGGGGGGGGGACCCGTGACATCACTTCCTGTCTACTTGCCGCAGTCTTTTCCTCCGGGGCGACAGACGGCGCACACGGAGTGATTTACAGACTATTGGGCTGTTTCCCTGTGCGCGCACACGTGCACAGTGCGCACAAACTTCCTGACCCCTCGCAGACAGCGCTGTGTCAGCACCGCGGGACCTTCAGGGTGTGTGTGTGTGTGTGTGTGTTATCAGCCACAGTGATTGATGAGTGGGGACTGGGCTGGCCTCTGTGTGTTTGCGTGCGATTTGAATTCGCAGCAGCAGAGAGAAATGTGACGAGCTGCAGTCCATCAGAGCCGGAGAGGGTTTTGTAGCCGCAGCAGAGCAGTGCGAGTGGCTCCAGGGGCGAATTCCAGCTTTTTGCGTTCATAGCCAGCAACAGCCAGACAGATGTTACTGTCTCCATGTCCTTAATACACCACATTTCTATGTCTACCCCTCAGGATCCTTCACATAAATTGTCTCTTGGTTAGCGGTTGCCTGATGCTTTCATTGTATTTGAATGGGTGAGTTACATAAATGTTCATCCGATACAAATTGGAGGGAATAAACGTATGAACATGGTTATTTCTGAAGTAAAGTTTGACATTTTATGAAAAGGCTTTACAATATTTCTTTTGCCTCCCCAAGAGGCAATAAAAGGAATCTCTCTCTCTCTCCCCTGACCAAAAAAGTAATCACTAATTTTGTTATAGGACACTGCTCTGATTGGCACATTCTCACAGTTTACATGTCTGTAAAAACGGTTGATTATTTGGGCTGATGATGACCCGTTTAAACATTAAATAAGTGTGTTTTTCAATGGTGGAGAGTTTTAAGAGGATCTGAAGGGATTTATACTTTAGAGAGGAGTAATAAATTAAGATAAAGCTCACATTTGGGTCAGGGAGCTAAAAAAAAAAAAAATCTGATGCTTACACATAGCTAGTGTGGCTGCAGGAAAAACATGACATCAAATATTTGGAATTTTGCTTCGGGAGACAGCTTTCTGTGCAGAGATTTGACTGTATGAAATCATCTCCTTATGGTTGGCTTTTATTGCAAACCAAAGCTCAGTGGGATTTTCTCATGAAAACTTTGTCACTGATTGGCTGTGCTGCATATTAGATCATTGCGGGCATCCAATATTCACTTGTATATCAGTGATATATCAGCAAGTTTAAACGATCTGGAGTTGCTTGCTCTAACACTCTTTATTTAAACTTTATTTTGTTAAAAAAATGTAATGCATTTGGAATACAGAACGAAAGGATTTGTGTTCATGCATCAGTACTTTTTTTCCTTCTGAAAGCAGCCAAGTGCAAAAGCTTTTATAGAGCTAAGCCCTGCTGTTTTTAATACCTTGCTACAGGGAACATTTGTTTTGAGATTTCCAACTAGCATGTGAAAGCCTGAGGTTTCACGGTAACAGCAGCTTTTGGTGGCCCCACTGATGCTTTTCAATCATTCCTGTAATAATAGCTTTTGGATTTAGTAGAGCTTCACCATCTCTTGATTTCATGAATGTATCTGGTCTGATAAGATTAGAAAATGTCAAACTTCCTAACAAGGTGTGCCACAGCATCCTGTCTAGAACACCTTATTAGTGTCGCTGCTCGTTGCTGAGACTGAATAAAACTACATTTCCCGTTTACACATGATAAATATCCTGCCCCGTGTCAGTTACATTTCATGCATACTGCTGCCGCATAACTGGAAACTAGACAGCAGTACGAAAAAGGATTATTTAGCGTCCAGTTGTCCACAATGTTGTGATTAGGTTTTTATTTACTCTATGTTGTGCACTATACTTATCATGTGGTACAACAAGATAATCATCATGCATTGAGGAATAGAGCTAGTCAGTTTCTATGAGGTGCAAGACTATAGTTGTTGTAGAAATACATTCAAATATGAACATTTGCAGTATTTGATTGGCCAAGTACTCAGGCTAATCACCACATATCATAATGTGGCTTGTTTTTGCTTTTTTCTGCTACCCCTGTCCCAGGATAAGTCCTCTTTAAAGTGCAGTGAGCCAGTGAATACGAGAATAATTGGAACAGAGGCTGAATGTAAAAGTGAGAAAAACATTTGAAATGACAGTGTCTTGACACAAAACAGGAAACCGACCAAAGAGGAGAAATCCCTCTGGGTCTGCTTTTTATGGCTAGGAAGGTGGCACAACTGAATCAAACTCTGACAGTGATTCATTATTAAAATCTCTATGTTCATGTCATGGTAATTAATAAGGCCTTGATGTCACAGAGCCTGATCAGAAGATGTTTGAGGAAATTTAGACACAAGCGTTTAGTCCCAGGTGCTTATGTGTGTGTACCTGTGATTAAAAAAGAAAACATTTTTTTGTCTTATTTGTATTTTCTAGCTGTAGCTGTAACCATAGTAACTATGCCGCAATGATTGTTTAGAAAATATGGGCTATTAATCCTAAAAAAAGAACGTCCCCGTGTGTCATCTTAACAATGTCCTTGTCCAGCTAACCATTGCAATTAGAGCGACGTACATTTCCTCGTCAGTAATTGGCATAAAATTGGATCCCCGTTCTTGTTAGCGAAGATGACTGAACGCATCTTGCTCTTAGATAAGGCCTCGACTGGCACGTACACACACTGATAGACATTTATTCTACAGATTAACAGGAGTCAGTTAGAGGATTTGGTGCTTATTTACTGAGTGTTACACACACTCATGAGTTGGGGTGGAAAATCGAGCCCCAACATTACTCAGTCCTTTATTTTTTAAAAAGGACAGTTTTTCTTCCAAGGACCCACATTTGTTATCATCTCAAGTAACTTTGAAGACCTTCAGAAAGCCTGGGGGAAGCTTTGTAAAGTTTTTCTTTTGACCTGGGATGCTTTGACATCTATCATCAATCCGTATGTTTTTTAAATTTTATTGAATCATCTACTCTTGTCTTAATGCAGATTAGAAATGGTTTCAGTCGAAGAGTGACTATCAAGATGCCATTCTTAAGGAGGGGAAATGGACTTAAAAAAGCTGAGCTCTGCCAAATGACCCAACAAGATAGTGGAAATCAGTGGCAACAGGTCTTCTGGAAGGAAGAATCATCCCCAGAGCCTGGAGCTCAACATGATTGAAACAGCGTGGGATCATTATGACAGAGAACAGGAGGGGAATAAGGAGCTTTGGGATGTATTTCAAGAAGCCTAGATAACTATTTCTGAAAACTACTTAAAGAAATGACAGGAAAACATATCTAAGTGGGTCCAAACTGTGTTAAAGAATAAGGGTGCCAAAACCAGATGTCTTCTTTAATACTGACTAATATTGTACAAACTCTTTTGATACGGTTTCCATCTCTTTTTGCACATATTTCAGTAAATATCTATTATTTGTAATTATGGATCATTGTTCTATAAATCGGTTCAGAGATGACTTGAAATGTTTTGCCATACCAGTTGAGCAAGAGGACAGGAAGTCGGATCATAGACACACATGAACACAGTGAGTACAGTAAAGAAACAGTAATTGGGAAGAGGGAATTTCAATTATGAAATAAAAGGATAAAATTGGATGAGACATGACAGAGGAAGGAAAAGGGAATAGGATTTATAGACGGAGGGAGGAGAAGCAGTGATGAATGGGAGGAGGGAGAGAGGATGTTCTGTGGCTTACATTGCTGTAAATCTCTCGTCTGTCGAGCAAAGGAGTAAATGCCACTTCAGCAAGTGTGTGAAATTATCTTGGAACTGCATGAATGAGTTTGCCTTTACATACCAGAAAAATGTAGTCATTTCATTCTGTCCTTTTCCCGGTCTTCCCTTAAAAAGGATATCGACAGGTTATTAATTATAGAGCTGTACTGTTGTAGTGGAGTCTGAGAAATTTCATGAAAGTGGCTCACAAACGTCAATGTATAGATGCTCTAATGGCGCCTTAACAGATGTGCAGGTTGCCCATTCCATGCCGCCTACAGCTTGGATGTTTGGAAGCTGTTGTTATTTCGGCCATATCATTGATTTGTACATTTTGATTATCAAAATGATCCATACAATGTCAAAACATGTTGATTTAGATCAGGATAAAGTCAGGACTGAGAGAATAGCAATGTTTCTTGATCTCGCCTTCACTCATTTGCATGGTAGTTTCCAGTAGCACCGTGGATACAGAGAATATATTTACTAACTAGTGGCAATTCTTAGTCCAATACTATGGATCCAAAATAGGCCAAATGCAAATTGTAATCTTATGTTTTATTAATGGATATATGGATCGACTGATAGACAAATAGATAATGCCCCCCCCCCCAGTTTTCATGCAGCTATTGGGTTAGTCCTGATTGTCCTCCAGGTGGCAGCACTGAGCTTTAGTTGAAAAAAAAAAAAAAGGATCAGGCTGGAATCACAGATTGAAAGTGTATGCACAACCACACTTAAACACACTTGACTCCTAAAATGAGTCATATGTCAGGTACCTGAATACAGCACAGCCACTTCAGGTTATTCCTTAACTGTCTTCATTTGATGTCCTCACAAACACCTTTTAAGGGTTTTGTAGGATTCTCTTCCAGGCCTTTAAAGCGTGTTTACTCCTTTAACGTTTCAAAGGACAACAAAAAGAAGTAATCTTTTGTAGAATTTGTCAGCCCAATCAACTTAAATGGAATTTACCTGATCAGAAATTGTAGCGTACCGTTCATGGCCACACTTTCTTTCCTTAAAAGGTTTATTTATATTAAACGTTACTCTAATGAAGTTCTCACTATCGTAAATATTTTCAAGGGATTTCTAAGGGTCAAAACTTGGTTTTACGACTAAAATGAAATCTTTGCTTCGGTTTATAATAGGAGTTAAGTTTTCAGGTGTGAAGGATCTACCAAACACATCCTGTCTATGGTGGGTCAACACAAAGTCTCTGTGTCAATTATAGGGCGGTGGAGTTTTCATTCTTTAAGGTGAACATAGTTGGAAAAACTAACAAACTGAAATACACTCGGGACAAATGCAGCTGCCTGGCTTTTCTCTCTGCTCCCTGGTAAATGCAGCAACCTTGTTGGCAGCTGAGTCTCCAGTTGTACTTTAGGAAACCTGCTTTCTAAAGAGTCAACAAACAGTCTTAGATGATTATGGTTCCATATACAGCTTTTACCCTTTAATGCCATGCGTGTCATATGTGATTAACATATTTCTGAGGCCTATTGCACATACATATAGACAGAACTTAAAACATCAATTGAAACATATTATTCCATCTTGTTTTCTTAGTTTATAGTAAAAATGTGCATAGAATATGAATTCAATTTGAAATATACATGAAGATTATATATATTTGTATGTGTTTTTAAAAAAAAACATTTTGTTAAGGAAACTAACAAAGACTTCAAATGGATATTTTAAAATCTATTTTGTTAATCCGTTTTATTTCTTGATATGGATTCTCAGAACGTTTGGTGTCCTCTAGGATCAGCTTGACTTGAGTTTGCAGCATTGGTTCTTGCAAAATCTCTAACATACCTTTATGGTATTCTAATAAATGATAAGCAGGGAATGCAGCACTATCAAACTGACACTGGAGCGCTCTCTGCTGGCTCACAAGGCAAAGTACCTCTGAAAGTCAAATGTGTCTATATGTAGCCAATGGTCTGTTATCATCAGACTATAATTAGTGTTGCATTATCCTGTGTATGGTTGGCAATTATGGTTTAACTTGATAAACAAATCTGTCAGCGCCTTTTGTAGCTGATTATTTTTGGATATGTGCCTCTTTGCTTTTTGTTTGCCCTCCCTCTCTTGAACATAATGACTCAGCACCCACTTCAGAGAATATTTCCTTTGCAGTGAAAAGACTCATTATCTACACTGACCCCTGTTGTGACTTGATGACAGAGCGGATGCTTTTGGATCCTGCTTCATTTTTGATAGCACCCAGGAGGACGGCAAAAGCTCGGTTTTGGTCTGGATACAGTCTGTAAATCTGGTTTATTGCGCACGGCTTATTAGCCGGGATACAGCACAAAGGCCCTCACTGACACCCGCTTTGTTTTTAGCCATTCTTTTGGTCTGCAGTGACATCTTTATCTCAGACATCCACAAGCCGGTTTGCTGAGCTAAAACTCTCACTTATAACCCCATCTTTACACTCATCGATATTTAAGATGTAACAAGGCCTCACAGCTGTGTACAGGTACATATACACAGAGGCGTTTCTATAACAAGTCCACGAGGTGATAAAATTAGAAAAATATGTGTGATAAATAGCGTGCATGTGCCCATTTTTCTGTTTGTCTGTGTGTGTTTGCACAGATAACAGCTTGACTAAATCTGTGTCCTCCCCACTAATACTCCAACGCGCACAGAGGGAAATGAATTAGTAAGAAGCCCAAGGAGAAAAAATAACGTCACGCTGCACCGTTCAAATGCAGGTTTCGTAAATGCACTCCATGGTGCCTGTACAGGTTTTCCAGGCTTAAAAGTGGGAGAGAAAATCAAGTGCATTACGTTTGCTTGCAAGTCTCTATGAATGTGTCATCCCAGGGTAACTAAACAGAACCTAAATCCGGCTGCTTAAGCAGACTTCATTACCAGCAACCTCTAATTTTGTAACATATACCTGCTGTGAGCTGATTGGTCACCTCGAATGGCACGAGCCGATTATGCCGATTTTGATTGGAATTTATTACTCATCGCATAAAGTCATGTAAATACTTATCTTAATTTCACACGGGCTTAGTTGAGTTTTAATATTAAGAGTATCAAATCTAAGCTGAGTCGTTTTGGTGTGTGTTTGGCTGATTAGTTTTTGCTTATTCCCGTTTTTCTTTTTTCGGTGTAAAAAATGCCAATTTTTAAACTACAGGGTGAATGAATAAGCCACCAAAATAAAAGAATGAAAATGTCCTGTTGGATTTAAGAAGCAGGCACATTTCTGATGATATGGGTGAAAGAAGCTTGCATAGGAAGTTTAGCACAGCATACACAACCATAGTGCACATGTTATGTAAAAGGAGTTATGGAGGATTATGCAATTAAATGTTCATGGTGGTATAACAAAAAGGATGCAAGTGAAAAAACTCCTCCTCTTTATGAAGTGCATGGTCCACAGATCTTTAAAAAACTAAAATAAACAATTCACTTTAAAACCAAATCTAAATATACTTTCTTAATCACAGAAGAACCCCCGCCCACCGTTTGTCCACAGCTCCTTTGTTCTGACCACTGAACCAGACTGCTCAGCAATTCTTCCTGTTTTTCTTTTCTTTTTCAGAGGAACTCAGAAGAGCTTTCATCTTCCCTTTTTCTTTTTTTGTTTCCAAATCTCCCTGCACACTGATGCCCAGAAGCTTGTGCCTCTTCTTCATCCTTTTATTCCATCTTACTTTCCTTTTGATGACACTGCTGTTACATAAGGAATGAAGGGAAGAGGGTGACATCTCCCCTCCTGAGACACACTCTCTCTCCTCCTTTTTCACCACTGGATCAGTTCAGTTGCAAATAGCAGGGTAGCTTTTTAAACCATTAAATCCTTATCAAACAGAAAACTTAATTAAAGTAAAGAGCAAGTCAGAGTGTACAGCAAAAATGTGTAAAAATAGAACTAAATGAACTGTGAAAAGCAATGATATTCAAATTCAGGACTCCTAGCGGTGGTTCTTGTGTTGGTGTGCAGAAAAAAATACTCTACCGAAGGGTATTCCTTTCAGACAGAGTACGTAAAAGCAGGTGTAATATTTAAAATAGTCTGTTCTCTACAGTGACTGAGGCTGTGAGGAGTATCTGCGCAGGCAAGCAGCCGACTGGCAGCAGGCAAACAGACTGTGGTAATGTTGACACTTAAGGTTTCCATCAAAAATGACAGTTCAGCGTATGTACAAAGTGATGCGTTTTAAGTTGCTGGGAGCAGAAAAAAACACCTGTACAACCAGCTAAATCCCCGTTGGTCAACAAAATAGTACTGTTAAGGTTTGAGAAAGGTAACCTGGTGGAAAAAATCAGTTTTTCTTTCTCTTGGATCTTAAGTTAGCGTTTGGCATGACTGTGCTTACATAGACAAGTCATCTTGGGTTTTTGTTTACATGCAGTTCAGTTGGCTGGTTGAATCATTTTTTTTCTTCTTCTTTTTAGATGTCTTTGGTATTGCCTTATTTTAAGATAGCCACATTTAGTTCGGCCTCACAGAAGCGGGATCACATCAGATTTCATGTTTGCAGATCCATCCGTACGTTTTCTGTACAGCTTATTCCCTGATGGGGTCATGGGGGGACTGGAGCCTATCCCAGTAGTCACTGGGCCAGAGTGGACCAGTATGTTTGCGGATCTACTTAACTAACGCGAAAAGTTGCCTATGGAAAAGACTTTTAAAAATTGCCCGGTTTTCTTTGATCAGTACCTTCTGAAGATCTTTAGAACTCAATGCCTAATGGGCACATCTTGGTCAACGTACAATCTACGTATCATATGAGTTGTGTGAAAAGTTACCTTTTCACAGTCTTGAATCCGTTTACAGGAACTTGTCTAGAGGTGCATTCATTCATCTCTGTTCACTCCTCTCCATTTCCCCGGCAGTCGGGAATAAATGTAAGGAATCTTCATGCCCCCCTTTTCTTTCAGCAGCTTAAAAACTGCCACTCTTTACGTCACCATGTGGTTGCGAGGATTTTTTCTGTCAATTTCCCAATATCTTAGTACACATGGGCTGCAAACTTGCATGATAAAATCCCTCTGTTCTTATTGGGTAAATAACAACCTTTTTACATCCAAGACGGCAGAAAGCGAGGTGTCAACAACCAATTTCTAGTCCAGTTTGTGTTCAGTTGTTCTCTTTTGGAATAACTTGCCACATTGTAAAAAGCACCATTTTTCAGCAGATGATACGTAATCTGTGAGGCTTGCAGACTGTGAAAAGTGAAAACCTTGTCACAAAGATGACTTTTTTGTGTTGATGAAATGTGCTCTGTCAGAAATCCATCGCAGGCTTTCACAGCTATAGTCAAAGCAATAGTCATTTCTCAAAGGCACAGAAGTAGTTATAAGGTGGTTAACACTTTTTCTCCCTCCAGACCTTCCATTTAAAGTAATTTGTGACACAGTTTTGGAAACTCCCGAGGTTTGTGTAGCTCTAGAGTTACCTTTTGTCTCACAAGCGCAAAAGAACAGTCACCCACGTAAGACCGCATATTTACCTTTCTACAGTCCCACATGACCAAAAAACCTTGTTTGCTGTAGAATCCATGGAGGCTCAATAAGCTATTGGCCACAGTTTGAATCTGCACAGTAATTCTTTGGATAAAATAATATGAGTCAACTTCATGGAATAGTTTCAGCCATCTGTACCTGATTATAGGAAGTATTTGAACAGTATTTGAATGAATTCTAACGCCTAAATGTAACAGAGATGACACGGTGAATCTTCCAATGCTGTTTGTAGGTTGTTGTTTTTTTTTTTTGCCCCTGTAGTTTTATTTTATTGATACTTTTAATGCTGACAACTCACCAAATTTGAATTTTTATAGCAGGGTATTTTACAATGCAGACATAATTATAATGATTTAATAAATATCAGCCTTCACAAGGAAAAATGTTAAAGGGTCCGATCTGCTGACTGGCTTCACAAAGACAGAAAATAAAGAAAAGACCGATCTGCTGGCTGGCTTCACTTTCAAACGTCAGAGATCCAAACTTCTCTATTTGTATAGTCAGTGAAAAGAGATTAACTTCACTAAGAAGAAAGGAAAAATAATTTTTCAAAAAGATTACAAGAGAAATGGATGATATTTGAACCACCAAATGGGAGAAAAATAGAGAAACGTTGGCTCTGCGGTGAGAGCCTATTCAACAGCACATTATAAATCATGCATGATCGCCTTTGTTCTCGTCTGTGCAGCTGATGCTAACTGACGCACACTTCTGTATCGTAAACAGCAGCTCGCTCTGGTGGGAACTGATTGTGTGACAAGCCGCTTAGCAAGACATAGCAGGAAGCTGGGAGGGTGAAATTCTGATTCCATACGGCGAGGCAGGTTATTTGAGGGGAGACGTCTGCCTCAGAGCCCAACCAGACACGGCAGGGCTGCCGGATCCACTGCGGAATTATCCACAGGTCTGCCCACAGGAAGCCGCGCTCATTTAAAAACAACCTGTGCTGCATTTTGAACCGTGCTCCAATTAAAAAGCACGGTTCTCTCTAAAAAAGACCTCGCATGTACAGTACATCTTAGGGAAAACCTGAGCTCAGGAAAAGTACTCAGAGTAACGATTTCTAAAAGTATTGCTACTTTTCCAACCTGATGTCAAGGATGTATTTTTGTCTATGTGATTGTCACACACAAACAAACAAACTCGGATTGGATTAACTTTTCCATTTGCTGATTTTACATAGATGACCTTACAGGATCCAGCCATCAGGATACATTCATTTAGATTGGAGCCATCCACAACACAAGATTCTTCAGCACTGGGGCGGAAATGAGGGTTTTATTCTCAGCAGTCTGGGAAAAGAGAGCAGAGGAATCTTGAAAGTTGACTTTCTGTGATTGTTGACTCAGATCGACAACCATCGGAGCTAGAAGGCAGGATCACTTGATGGATTAGTGGTTCGATGGACAGAGGAAAAGGCTGTGTACTGGATAGGAAGCAAAAGAAGTGACTTCTCGTTGAAAAAAAAACACAGTCCCAGGGCATAAGGCCCAAATGTTATCAGATCAGAAAAGATATCTACGCAGGCGATAAGGAGATGGACCAACGGCTTCACCGGAGCATCAGGTTACTCTAACTGACAGACGGGGGAAAACCAGGACACGCGGGGGAAAAAGGAGGTAACGTAACAAGGAAACAAAGTGGACACAGACGTGGGTGTCGCTCAACATGACATGACAGACGTTTGTACATAACCATGTGGGAAATCCTCCCAGGCGATGCTTGGAAAAGCGCAGGGTTTGGGAGGCTGTAATATCTCGCAGATCCTTCTTACCTGGGGCGTGAGGCTTTGCAGGAAGTAATCCGATTGCACGAAAAGTCAGAAAAGAGTTCTAAAGATTTTTTTTTTTTTAAATCACTGCTATAAATCGCTGTGTGACTACCATCAATCCAGAGTTTAGCCACTGGGCTCCGAACACAGATCCAATGGCAGGTTGGGGTATGGATCCGCGTCTAACTTTGCATTTATGAGAATTAGCCCTTGTTGACTCCCCTCTTCCCTTTCCTCAGCTCCTTTCAAAAGTCTGGCTGTTCTGTAAGCCGACACCTGGTGTTTGTTGGTCATGTTCTCTGGGCTGTGGGACGTGTCAACTGACTCCATCAATGCTGAGTCAAGGCGACAGCTCATTCATGACCATCTTGAATAGCCATTTGCGTCTACCCAGGCTAATTCCTTTTGATTGTCTGTTTGAACTTGGATATCATAGAATCGAGGGAGGGGGGGATTCAAGATTTTCTTCCCATCATTTCTTTTTGGTTTCTTTCCATCCCTGAAAGACACAGACTCCACATTTACTTGGCCGCCATTCCTCTGTTATCCCCCTCCTAAAACTCTGGTTCCCTCCTCCTACCTTTTCTTGTTCCTCGTCTTTAGCTTCTCTTGCAACAATTCTTTTTCCCTTCCTTAATATCTTATTCCTCCTTGCCCTAATCCATCCTTCTCCTCCCTTCTCTTGACTGTCCCTCTATTGTCCTCCCACTCTTTTTTCCCTGCTAATTAAGCTCTCCACTTTCATTTCCCTCCAAATCTGTTATCTACCTCTGTTCCCTGCTCTTCTGTTATATCCTCATTCATTTTTTTATCCATTATCTTTTCTCCCTTCCTTTCTTCCCTCCTTCCTTCCTTCCTTCCCTTCGCCCTTGTTCTCCCTGACAACACACTATTATGTAATCTACGTCTCTCGGTATTAGTTATGCAAATTCATACATTTTTATTTACACGTGTTTTTTTTCTCTCTCCATCTCCTCCCCTCACCCCCTCCTTTCTCCTTTACCCCACTTCCTTGTCTTTGATTTCTCCCTTCTCATCAACTCTTTCTTCTCTCCGATAATCTTTGATTTTCTCTCTCCCCATTTCTCCCAACCATGCGTCCCTTTTTCCATACCACCCGTATTTCCTCTCTCTTTATTTTTCTCCCTCCACTTATAATAATCTTGTTTCCCTCCTTATTTCCCTCCCTCTCTTGCCCTCCCTCTTCTCTCCGTTCATCCATCACCTCCTCTCAACATTCCTCCCTCCCTCTCTTTTTCTCCTCCCTCTCCCTCCAGCCACCAGCGGTCTAGAGGCAGAGAGTGGAAGGCGCGGTGGCAGCAGCAGCCACGGCGATGGCAACCACGGCAGCGGTGGTGGCAGCGCGGCCCATTTCAGGTCTCCATGGCAACAGAGCGTGAACGTGTTCGGCTCGTGGAGCAGGCCGGAGTGTGTCGAGGAGCTGCACCAGCAGGCACAGCTCAACCTCCAGAGCCTTCTGCAAGGTAAGGACGGATGGCAAGAGGAGGGTTGGGTAGACGGATGGATGGGTTGGAAGGAGGGCGTGTGTGTGTGTAGGGTGCTGAGATTGTGTGTGCGCGCGTGCTCGCTCTGTTTTGAGTGGGTGGGAAAGGCAGGGTCGGTTGGAAAAGTGTTTACATGCATGTGGACTGCGCTGATATGGGTGTGTGATGGCCACCTCAAACGCGTGTCCGCATGCTGATATGATGCCTGTCAATGGGTGTGTGTTATGTCTCCCTTATGAGCTTATGTTTATGTATTACACTGAGTGTGTGTGTGTGTGCTTGTTGGCTCCAAGGAGCCCCGGCTGATGATGTGTGCTGGATTCACCTTGCAGGGTTGTTGTTTTGTGCGTGTGTCTTGATTGGTTGGATGCTGATGATTATTGTGATCCGGAGTGTTTCTGCTCTCTATGCAATGTGTAGAATTAGACGTCTGTTTACATTTGAAGAAATGGTTGGTTTTGGAAATTCTACCTTGATTTTCCTCTTTTTAAAATTGGAATGTTCATTTTCATTGATGCAAGATGCTGCCCTGATCACCCCGTTTGTGCCTGTTTGCGTGTGCAAAGTACTCAAGGGAACAAGGCTTTCCATTTTGTTCTGAGGTACTGTACTGTTATTCCTCTCTGCCAGTTGTGCCTCTCCTAATTTCTTTTTCTCTCAGTGTGACTCATACGTTCTGGGCCTTTGCTCATTAATTAAGATGATCACAGTTGCCTATTTAATGAATGAAGAAGAGGGGCTCAATGGCTGCAATGCCACCTTTACAAGGCCAACGATAAAGAGAGAATCCCTTAACTCGGTGCACGTTACATTACAGCATTTGAAGACCTTTGGATTTCTCACTGCAGTTAACTGATTGCCCACATGCCTTTTGATAATCCATCGGCGCTGTGAAATTAGCCAAGTATTCATCTGTCTGTCACTCGACATTCCCCGGTCTTTTCTCAAAATACCAACTTCTGGACAAAAAGGAATTAGAAGCCTTGAAAAGCTTCTAAACCTTTGTAGAAATCAAACCCAGCAGTAAGTTGCATTAGGAACTGATGGACTCGATGAGTCAGAGGTATGTTTGACGGGCTGTTTGAAGCAGGAGATGTTTGACGGCCACTCTGAACACAGAAACGCGTAGCAAGGCAGACGTCCTTCAAAGCTTGATACAAAATGTACACAGTATAAAACCATCCATGTGTACCTTTCTTTGTGCAGTAATATAAAATTTGAGGTTTGAATTGTTCAAATTGAGTGAGAACTTGCTCATCTTTGGCATCCAGCTGATTAGCTATCAGCTTGCTAGTTTGCTATGTGAATTTCATCCTTTTTCACCAAACTAAGAACTCAGACCGCCGTCTACAACCGGCAAAACACTTAATAATCATATATTTAAACCCAAATCCCATAAAAAAAAAAAAAAAAAATTAAGACATAATCTTATAAATATATTAATAAAACCTGACATTCCATTAAGCATGACAAGTAGCACTTGCTCAAATATTTTGGCTTGTAGTCAATAGCAATAGGACAGGTTATACAATGAGAAGATAGATTTAATTTTCTATTGATGTTACGGCCTCAACACCCACATTGCTAGTTTTTGTGGCCATAAGAGCAGTGGCAGTCGAAGTAATGGAGTTTAAAGTCATGTCAGTCATTGCTGCTTTAAGAGGGGCAGCACTGTTGTCAAACCGTACTCCTTTGAAAAGGAGCAGTTTGATTTAGAGGCCTTACACTGAAGGGGCGCTTTTACAAATCTGGAAAATGAACTCGGCCAACAGGAACCAAGCAGAAGAGAGGAGAAATGAGCCATTGTCCCGCCTCAAAGATGGAGAGAAAAAGAGTGTCGGAAATACTATTATGCTAGTGTTGGGAAATAGTAAGCCTTGAGAAGGGGGTGGGGGACGTTGCCCGCACCTCCTGCAGCTCTGTGCCTGCGGGACCACGTTTGTGCACACGCCTGGACTTCTCATAGCGGACTTCTGAGACCAATTAAATACTCATGTCTTTGTCCAGTTTGACAATGATGAAGACACCATAGTGTTGAGAGATAAGTCTGTTTGCACAGTTAAAGGGGGGAAATTAATCTGTGTCTCCGGCTCCCTTCGCTCCTCTGGAAATGTGCTGGCCTCAAGCTGAAAAGCACCTGATTCAGCTGCTTTTTACTGGGTTTGCAGGGAACCCTGTCTCTCCAAGATTTCTTACAGGTACGGGTTACTTAGTGCATCTTGGGTAATACACCGTATGCAAAGCTGTCATTCAATCTGTTGCATCTGCAATTGTCATAAAATGGAACACAAGTGATGAGGGAATGTGTGAGCAATGACTTGTCTTGTGTGCATTCCTTAAGCAAACAGTGAGTTCCCAATCCATCTGCAGATGGGAGAACGATGTTGTTTTCTCTGGACACTCTTAAGGGCAGAAACCAGTCTTATTTAAGAGTTCGAGTCTGTGCTTTGAGAAAACGCATTGCATTTTCAGAGACTGCCTTTCAAGTGTTTAAAATAGCTTTTGTAGACTCAATTCTAAGAGTCTGGATAAGATATAAGTGAAGACAGAATGCAATGTTTTCTCCAGGAGACAGCATAAAAAACGTATCAGATGTTAAAAATGAAACATTTGATCATTTCAGGAAAAAAAAGGGCAATGAAATAAGATGCAAATTGAGGACTGAGGAGATGACTTTTTGGTCCTTTGGGAGAGGAATCTTGTTCATTGTCTATACAGTATCTTAACTTACAGTTAGGCCCATGCACCACCCGGACTCTTGTGGTTTATGTGGTCGAGCATGGTATTGCTGAAATATGCAATGGAAGCTTGACGTTGTCTGGATGGAAGTAAATATTGCTTTAAAACCCATGGGTATCCTAACTTTTAATACAGTGCTGCCAGAGACCCTGAGAGAGGTCAGAACAGAACTAACTGACATTTTTACATTATTCACCCCCCTGTGAATGATGCAATTAGTCTGGATAGGTAAAATTTTCTGAGACTGCTCCACAATTCATAAGCATGTAGTTGAATTGTTGCCAGCTGGTGGCACCATATTTGTCATTATATTTTATTTAAGTACAACTTACTTTCCCCCCCTTTTTTAAAAAAGTTTTTATTTCTAAATGTTGTAGCCTTTTTAATTGTTTTGTTCTGCTATTAATACGTTGCTTTTTGTTTAGATTTTCAAATGATTTAATTCATTTACATAGATAAAAGTCAATGTAAGCTTAAAAAAAAGGAATGAAATCATCCTGGTAAATACGATAAATCTGGTGTATATGGTGTAATATGGTAAACATGTGGTAAATCTCAGCCCCATGGTTGATAGTTTGGACGCAAAACAAATGTCATGAAGCACTGTGGGTTTTCTCTTTTAATGGAAAACAAATGGCAAGGAACTCATGCATCACCAGCTCTCCCCCTTAATCACTTGTTGATTAAGTTGAAGTGGTTTATAACTAAACAACTTAAGGCTGTCCATCTACAGCCTCTGCAGTACACCAAATAGTCTTCTCCATCTTCCTCTGGACTCTACTGTATTGTGTCTATCCATGTGAGCGTTAAGCCAGTTATTGTGTGAGACGCGCTGGCATCTTGTGTGCGATTGAGAAAAAAGGATGGATGCAAACAGCCGTGGGTGGACAGCAGCAGCCTTCGGACAGAATGTTTGTTCGTGGCCATTCATCTTTCCCCGTTGCCTGCGCTCATTTATGTCGCCGTGCGTTTCTGCGTGTGGCTCTGACTCACTTAGCTGCGGGTCCATGTGTGTGTGAGATTTCAGTTTCCATAGCCAGTGTCCAGTGCTTTGTGCTGCGTGCGTCCATCTGTTTGGGTGTGAGTTATATAACACCGAAGCAACCAGCTGTATTCTCTCTTTGGCCATCCTCACCATCACTCCCACTGGCCTTAGCGCCATAAAATATTCATACTCTTACCCGCTCCTCAACATTCTGCCCTCCATATTTATGAAGCTGGCAGTCTTCCTCTGGTGTTACACAGATCTACTGTTTTTTTTCTGCTGAGATTCAGCTCCCTGCATCAGGAAGATTTATGCCAGACTTTTTTTTTTCCACCGTTGTTGCTGCTAAGCGCACAACAGTGATCCTCTTCATCATCCTCAACACCACCACCACATAAAGATTAGCATAAAGAGGTTTTTGAAGGATGAACTGCTTTGTGTGCTTTTCTTTTTTTTTTTTTTTTAATTCCTGATTCCCGGATTGCCATGTATGAATATTTGTTTTAATGACTACAATTGATCGACTGAGCATTTTTTATGGGTATTTGTTTTAATCAGAACACTTCTAATTTAAAATGTCAAAGTATAATGTTCCCTTACTTTTTTTCTTGATGTTTTTACCTGCAATATTCCTTTGCTCTTCTAATGAACTTTATATTTGTTTACCTGATGCCACTATTTACAGCCAGGTGGACTGTTAGCATATACCTGCTTTTGAGATTTATAACATGCTATTATGCAGGGCTCAAATAATTATGCAGATCCTAAATACTATTTTCAAGATCTTTGTTTGGATTTTGAAGATTTTTTGGGGATAATTTCCAGGATTTCAACTGATGTTGGATGGATCACCTTTACACCTTGGCATTTTTCTCTTTGGAACGTTGAGATTTTCAGTTAAAGTGCGCCTTTGGTGGAACCTCTCTGAGGTCGTAGACAGTTTGGAACCGAGTTGATAATGAAGCCCTGGCAGCTTGTGTTGGCTCCTTACACAAGACGCTTCTGTAACTGCTTGATTTGACAGCTTACATCTCGATCTGTTATGTCAGCGTGTCAGATGCTGCTGCCATGCTATGCTGTGTTGATTTCAGGATTTATTACAACATATTGTTCAGACAGTTACCGGAATGAATGGTGATCTGCAAAAGATCTTATTAAAGTGACAAGTATGGAATTTTACACCATCGCTGCACTGGATTGAAAGATCCCACAGGTGGATCCAAACAAAAAGAAATCAATTCAATTTATTGAAGCACCTTGGCATATGTTTTTCATTTTCAGCCATTCTTCTGCAGATTTCCTGCATCTTAGAAACAGTAAGCGGGGTATACAATTCACTGGAATACACTGTGTCTTTTCAGATTTATTATATTGAGATAACTTGTATATTAACAGGTACAAGAGCTTGCTGAGTGGCTGGTCATTCAAGACTTTGGCACGTAAATGTCATCTCAACTGCTCTCGTAACTGGAGGGTTAGAGCATTATTCATGACAGCGAGTGGTTTTTGGGAAATTGAGGCCCGTTGTGGGCGTTTTTTGAGTGGACAGCAAAACTGCTCCGCCGGATATAATCTGCCTTGATGCCTAATTCGCTGGAGGTAATCCTAGATTGACCCATTGACAATGAGACCGGCATTGTAAACGGGTGACAATGATGTTTGTTGTAACGCCACAAACATCTGTTGCGTCACAACAACAGATGTTTGTCGCTGCAATGCAAAATAAAGGTTTGACTGATTGGAGACGTTGTGATGTGCTGGTTACCTGTCCAAGGGGTCTCCTGCCTCTTGCCATTTGACAGCTGGGATAGGCTCCAAATTGAACAGTGACATTAAGGATTACATAACAATAATTACAATAATGTCATCAGTGTCATCATTAGAGGAAATAAATAGTTATTTCTTTATCATGTCTCTTTATTAACCAACAAGATTCACTGCTAATTTACATGTGTGAGATGACAGTATAACAGTGGTTCCCAATTACTAAAAGATACAATATGATATTATTAAATGTGTCATAATATTGCAGCAGTTTGTTGCAGCTTAAAATAAATGCCTTTTAAACCCTCTGGGGAGAGAAAAAGAACGTGGGATATCTTAAAGGAGACTTTCTGGCGATGCAAATTTTCTAAGGTCGTGATGAAATGTCCTTCACATGGTTTGGTCAAAATAAAATGGGCGCTTCTAATTCAACCCTCTGTCTACACGTCTATTCGGCAGCTGGTAAACTACTAAGCTGGTAGACTATTCCTCTATCGGGAATGGTCTCATCACAAGTCATGCGTTGAAAGGTTGTTAAAACCTTCTCCACAGAGCATTACATCTGATGATAAATTACTCCACTGTGAATCCACGCGGTAATAACTCCATTCTTCCAGTCTTCTGAGTTTGAAATTTTTTGTGACATCAACTTTAAAACACAAAAACAAAACATGTTTCTCAAACGCAGAACACGTCACAGATGTTTGCATCTCAAACGTCTGCCCTTCAGCACGAACCTTCAATGTGAAGTGACCGGAATGAAAGTCATCTTTTCCGTATCTGAAACCACGCAAAAAGGTGGAGTGCTCCCTCCGGATTAGGCATGATGTCTGCCTCAGATGAAGGGTTTGAGGTGTCTGGGGATGCTGCCCGCAAGTGATGGCCAGTTGGAGCAAGAGACGGAAAGGCGGATTTGGGGCTTTTTGCTTTTCTTTTAGCAGATGCGAGGGCGCTCCTCTGCCCCGTCGTGGTGAAAACAGAGCTGAGACGAAAAGTCAAACCTCTCTATTTTCCGGTTCACCTTCGTTCTGGATTGCGACTGAAAGGGCAAGGCTTTGTGGATACAAGGGGCTGGATTTAGTTTCCTATAAGGTGGATCGGCCCAGTCCCAAAGATAGGGAAAAGAGTCAGAACAGCCAGTTTATTGTAACATTGCAGACCTGGGACTCCTTACTGGGACTACTTTCGGTTCTGGGGACAGGGATGCTTTGGCCTTAATTCTGGACCTCTTGCCTTTCCAACTGACCATGGATAAAGGAAGGATATTGCTGGATGCACTTACCAATGCTATTCAACCTTTGAAATACCTAATGAGTAAAACTATAGATAAAAAAAGTGGTCAGTTATCCTAGTTGGAAAAACATACATTAAACAAAACACTGGCGGACATCATTATCTTGAGATTTTATGTGAATATCCTCGCAAAAAGCAGGAGCCAAAGCAGTGTCACCGTCCCACACATGCGCTACAGAAACCAAAGCATTTCCAGTTAAGGTTTGGAGCGACGAGGATGGAGGCTGGAGAATCTTTTCCACGTCCTGCAAATCTGAATCATTGACAGAATGACTCATTTTCCAGATTTTTCTAACACAAAACAAAGCCCAAGATGGTGTTTCTTCCAACTTCTTGAGTGGGCATTGGCAAATATGCCCAAATGTATTCTGTCTAACATACAAAAAAGCTATTTTCTCACAATATATTCCCTTTACTATGTATGGCAGCAGCCTTTGGAAGGGTCCTTGTGCCACTTATCTCCACAACATACAAAGCAGGACAGTACGGTGCCATCACTTATACTTCGAACAAATATGGAAATGCAAAAGAAAACATAGAAACAGGAACTGTACCTTGTTTTTTTAAATTGCAATTAGTCTTTTTCAAAGACAATTTTAGAGAGTCAGTGCTGCGACTGAGATAATACACATTACTGGACTGGTAAAGCTTTGACCAAGCAGCGAGTGCTGATTCGGGAGAAAGGGTGCCATTTTCTTTTAGAACGTTCTCGGTCAGAATTACTCAAACTGTGACTTAGAGTCCCATGAAAATAAACAGGATGATTTTTCGCTTCCTTGCATCTAAAGGAAGAAGTCACCCAGATTTGTTGTTTTAGTCTTGAGCTCACAGAGATGAACGAGGCAAACAGTTTCCCGCTCACTCTTGCAATTGATTTAGAGACACCAATTAACCTCACATGCCTGATTTTGAGGGATTCACAGATTCAAAGTCCATTGTGTTGTGGTCTGTGTGTTTTTGTGCTTTGGTTTAGACTATCTTTTGTTTTTTGTTTTTTTGTCAGTCCCTCAGTCTATCCATCCAGTGTTTTGATCTCGAGCAACTGATCAGCAACTGATTTTGGTATCCCTGCCTGGGCATCGCCTTTTGTTTAGCACACAACAACAGTTTTCTTGCCTTTCATCAACTATGTCCTCCTCCCTTAAGCCTTGAACCTTTTCACTCCTTTGATTGTAACTCTTAACGCTGAATTGTGCAAAATTATAAACTAGGCCGCTAACTGCCAAGTGGTGTTCCAGTAGGTCACAACCATCTTTTTTCACGGTACGAACAGAACTAACACCAGCCCTTTTCTCTGTGATGCATCGATCAACTCAGCACGTCTAATCACAAGGACGCTGGCATGACATGAATATTGTTGCATGCAAACACACACACATGCACATGGTGTATATAATGACAAACAACCAACTACACCCCCCCCCCTCTTTTATGCTGAAAGAGGGGTATTGTTAATGTCTTCCAAGGGGACAGAAGAAAGGTTGACCCAAATTTTACATGACCGGGTTGCATATTGCCAAGGCTTGTTGGATCTGTGAATGGGTGCACTGTACACAAGCAAACGAGAACCTCCAGATTTGTCCACCAAGACAAAGGCAAAGGTTAAATGAAAATAATTATATACGGTGGTTGTTGTAATTTTCATTAGTAAAAAAAAAAAAGTTTTAAAAAAAGTTTGTGTAACTACACACAGATACCTGAATGAAAGATCCCTCAAGATCATAGGCAGAAACGCACACAATACACAGGTTAGTGATGCATGAGTGCTTGGCCTGCTTGTCTGGATAGAGGAAAGGGGGTGGGGTAGTCGCCCTGAGCCGCTGCGTTTGTGTGTGCACAAGTGGGAGTGACCGGCATACCTTTACACCCCGAACACCAATAGCATCCCTCCTCCCCCTTCCTCCTTTTCCCACCACAGTACCCCACAGCCGTATATCTGAGCTGCACTCAGAGGAGCCCGGCCGCTATCTGAAACATGGATCTACAACTGTTTACCTTCCCGCTCCCCTGCTTTAGTGCCGCTGTCTTTCGGGACTGAGACTCTTGCAGTAAGGGCACACATCACACTGGCTGACTTCAAAACCTTTCAGTCTAATAGCGAACCAGAGGGCACCGCAGGAAGGGGGGTTCTGCGGTGGCAGAGAACAAGAGTGGTGGGAGAAGCATTCGGGTCATTAATGTGAGTAAAATGTGCAATACTTTGTGAAAGTTTCAAAGAGTTTCCTCTGACCGGTGCAGATCTGTCCAGCAGTTCAGTGCTGTGTTGTGGCGATGTTTGATCATCACCAACTGGCGTAAGCATCTTTTAAAATATCTCGGATCAAGACACTTTCACGTGTTTTGGCCCGTTTGATTTTGGATATTTTTTTGATGTCTGCACTTTTTAATATAATTTTTTTTATTTTATTTGGTTATATGTTTTTTCAGAATTATCCAATTACTGTTGCTATGAAAGAATACTGGACTACTGTGAAAAAAAACGCATGTAGAAATAATCAAATGACTAAGTAGTATAAATTGTAATGTAGTGATGTATTCATGATCGATTTTCATTTCACCCTACAAATCCTTTTCCATTTCCTGCAATATTACCCATCTGGACATTACTTAAACTACACCCCCTACAGGTGGCAGGAGGTGTAGCACATCTTTCAGACCTCCTGGGCTCTGGATATGACTCGTATGAGCATGAGAATAACCTCAATATGTTGCTGACACCATTATCCACAATGTTTTTAAGCTCTGGACATAAGTTTGAGACAAGGACATATCGGCCCTTTGACAACAAACCAACATTTGACTGGAGCTATACTTTCTGTGTTGGGTTAAAGCAATAATATCAGTTGCATAAGTTAAAACGGTTTCTTTTCACCCATAGATCAATACTTTGCTTACCAGTTGTTTGTAACACAGATATTTGTTTATTTTTTTATTTGAAATTGTTTTATGAACTCCATTGTTTCGAATGAGTGAATCTGTGGGTCTATACAGAGCCATTTCCCAAAACATCTAAAAGTAATCACATTTCAGACAACCTCCATCTGTGCTTTGGAATTGTTTTGATATGTTTGGCTGTCTTTCTAAATGCAATCTTTAAAGTGTAGGAGGTAAACAAATGGTCTGTTTATTAAAAGATGGACCCACACACAGTTATGAGAGTGAGATTAATCAGAAACAAGTCGGATCCTATTTTTACCCTTCTACCTCCCACTGTTGAGTCCTGGGCTAAAATCCGCCTGCCTGCGAGTTGTGGTAATTTTGATTTGGCCTCAATGGTGTTGCCTTCTCTTCTTTATAGCCATTATTTTCTTCTCCAACCAGCTTTTTATTTTTTTTTAATTTTTTTACTGTTCTTGGTCGTGACTTCTCCCACCGCCTTTGCTTTTCAATAGTCTTTTTTTTCAAAACCTTTTTTCCCTTTTCTGTATATCGAAAGCCATCTTGTAATTTCCTCCCTAACTCCTCACCTGCCTTTGCCTCCTCACTTTTATCCTCCTGTGGCTTTTCCTCCTCTGCCATCTGCTTCTTTCCAAGCCTTCTTTCTCTCCATCAGTCGCTTACCCCACGTGTCTTCAGACACTTGCTGACACCTAACTTCTTTGCCACTGCAGTTTTAAAAGAGATGAGTTTTGGCTTCCAATCCAAGTTTCCTTTACTGCCTGCTCCTGCTATTTTTTCGCATGCAGCAGTCAGGCAGTTTTTAATCGATGCAAAGTCATCAGCACATTATAACTAACACAGGATGGACCTTAAGCAAAGCACTCAGAGTGGTCCCTCAAAAGCAAGTGCTTACAAAGTGAAATATCTAATAGCTTCAAAGTGAATTAGAAAAATAACCAAGTATATTACTAATTTGGTTATCAAGTAATTTATGACAACTTGCAAATAGGAATATAAGGTCTGTACAAATGTACTTTCAAATCTTGTTATGATGAGAGGTGGAATGCCTCACTTTTTATCTTATCTGTAGTTTTATTCAGTTGCTAATTGTTGGATCACTGCTGTCTGGTCGAGCTACCTGCGTCCAAATCCTTCTAAACTCTACACTTTGCTAAGCTAATTTGAGTTTCAGTAACTTGGTCAAAATCACTTGGAAGCAGCTTTCCATTTAAATAATGACACTCCAAACTAAAACAACCCTCTATAAAATTTAATGCATTTACCGTTATTTGTTGTCAATTTGTTATGTACTGCTAAGGTAGTCGCTTGCTGTTGTCATGTAAGATAAAAACAGCATGGAAATCAAGTTGACAAGGTGAAAACAATGTCTGGCTTTAGTATCAATTGACGATTTATGATGTTAATCCCACTCCAGTGTACAACATAAAGAAAATTAACATGAACAAGGGGTTATATCATTATGCTTCTTCATTGTGGTTAAACCAAAACAAACATTTGCCCCCTCGCATTTTCCAAAGTTCCACTGAAACCTAAATTGACTTTCTAATGCCTGAAAGGAATAAAACACCTGAATAATAATAATTAACCAAACAAACAGTAGGTGTTCTTAACAACTGTAACGGCATATTGCTGAATTTCTCAGGATTTACATCACATTTGAGTTGTATTAAGTTGAAAAGAGGTCATTACTGGTTAGCCTTTAGAAAATGGGACAATATAAGTAGTTCCAGCTTATGATGAGTTATTTGGTGCGACTGACGCTTTGTTACTCTGTCTGTTTTGGAGTGAAGTGGAGAGCAAGACACTCATTTGGCATTAATGAGGAAGTTCTTGCCTCAGAGCATTACAACAAAGCAGAGTTTTACAGGAATGCTGTCCTCAGGCTAGAGCTTATAGTCCCAGCTTGAAGAATGGTTGGTAGAGGTTTATTTGTTTTAACGTCACATTTTATGGAGTTTGCACCCAAACATTCAAAACATCTGCAAATGTTCAACAACCAAAACATCTGGTATCTCCCCTGAGCCTATTATCTAGTTATATTTATTTATTTATTTAAAATATCCTTTATTGATTCAGAGAGAAATGTTTCAAAAAGGGCTGAAAACTATCAAAATCCACCATGTCTGTGATAAGAATGGCAAAACCTCAAATCAAACTGATAGTTTTGTGTTTGCAAAGGGCAGTTGTTCCCACCTGCAGACATAAATGATAGATTCAGTGATCATTTATGCTGCTGGCACTCTTTGCTTTGGCTAAAGAAGGATGCCACCAGCAAGGACTCCAAATGCCACTTAGAAGTCCACCAAATCCGTGGGTGGTTGGACTGTCTACCATCCTATGAAACCACGTCATTAGCATTTAGTTGTCTGTGTCTGTGCTGCCGTTTTGAAATTTGTTTTATTTTCCTGACAGCAAATCGCTCCCACGATATCTACATTGTGAAATTTGCCACTGATCAGACTTTTCCAACTATGTTCCCTTCCAGTCAGCCACATATTTGCATGTTTTATAAGCTTATACATTTTTTAACATAGCACAAGAACAAAATTTCAAATGTGGTGTTCTGGCTAAAGTTAAAATTTTACAAAGCATGCATGAAATCCAGCTTTTCCACGCCAGACAAACCCAGATAATGTGGCAATCTCTTGTCTTATCCCAGTATTTTTAAATTCTAGTGGAAATTAAGACGGTAACATCCTTCCAGCGGTTTTTATTTCCCTAACTGAAGTATTCCAAATGGTAATTTAATCAAAGGGTCATTTAATCTAAATCCTTCAAATAAATCCCCTGCTATGTATTTGTTCATAATAAACTGTTAACTGGTTCATACAGAATGACTCTTCGGCTGGTGAGGCTGAGTCTTCTCCTCAGAAGCCTTATGTTGCCCAGCAACCATACACTACCAGAAGGGAATCCATGTCGTCCCAGGAATCAAGTTCAACTTAGAACTCCTCTGTATCAGTGAAGCCTTCAGAATGTGTCCAGTGTGTGTGTGTGTGTGAGACGGCTTAGTGGAGATTGGGGTTTGGGTCAGGAGTGTGTTTTGGGGTAAAGGATTGGCTGATGGGTTGCGAGGGGGGGGAGTGAGTGCATGGCTGGGAAAGGGGGGTTGGGGGTGGGGGCGAGGAATCTGTTTACAATGGCTGGAGGGGGGAGAGTTTAAGCTGCCGAAGAGGGAAAAACACTCAGACATCGAAAGGCAGAAGGAAAGAAAAGCAGTAGATGAAAGATGAGAAAGGGTGGGAGCCGAGGAGAGGATTAAAAACAAAACTGAAGGAGACCTTTAAGGCTGCGGGAGGAGCAGCAGGAGTCGCAGGAGGAGAAGCTACATGGTGATGCAAAGCAACAGCTGTGCTAGATCTCTGCTCTCAGACACCCAAATCGTTGTGTGTGTGTGTGTTTGTGCGTATATGTGCATTGGTTTGGGTTGAATTTAGCCACACGTGCCCAACAGAGAGCAAATTCATTGATTTCCTTCCCTCTCTCTTTGTGTGCTTGTGCCGTTGTGTGCATCTTGCATGTGAACACAGAGTTTGAGGAGCAGTTGTGTGACTCCAAGCTGACCGGTCAGACTTTCCGCCATCCGTCCTCGCAGAGCTCTGACGACACGTCCACATCGCTCAGCCGGTCGCCCGTCTCGCTCAACAACAAGAGACCTGACTTCATCTTCCTGGTAAACACACACACACACAAGCTCACGTGTTTACGAGCACAGCCTTCTCATTTGATCACAAGACTCCCTCAGACCAAATGTCTTCTCCATGGTAAACAAATGCTTGTCGTCAAGCATTTGTAAGTTATTATCATCTAGGGACACGCAGACAAATGATTACACGAGTTTGAGAGCATAAAAGCTGGCATCACTTCTTAAACACACATACTCTCACATGCCCCGCGTCCACCTCATTTATCTTTTTCAATTTTTTCTCTCATAACAGCAAGAGACCAGACTTCACATTCCCATTAAGCTCACACAAACACATTCCAACGCTCTTTCTCTAACTTTCAGTTTCAATTTTTGCTTCCCTTTCTAAACCAAATCATCAGTTAAATGCCTGTCCTAATAAGCTGTAGGCACATTAATCAGTTTTTTTTTTTTTTCTACTTTTGGCTTCCATTTCATTGTCCTTTGTGCCTTATCTCGCTGAAACCAGCCTGACGATTCAGTTTGTCGGATGATGCACCTTAGATTGGATTCCTTTCTCGACTCATTAATCAGATTCAATTATTCCGAGGGTGTAAATAAAACCGTAATCCCGCCGACTTTCCGTTTATTTCAGCGCCTTTCGTAATTATTTTTCCCTTCATTAGGAGAAGGCTGCGTCTTACAGCTGTAAAGCAGCAGACACACCGAGCGTCTGCCGAGTGTCTCATTTACAAAAGCATTTCGCTGCTCGTTGAAGAGAATACCGCAGCTCAGAGGTTTATGCTACATGTGAGCACGGCCACTCATTTCCACTGCTGTTGAGTCACATAAGCCAGTTTTGACAGTCAAGACTACAATTTCTCAGCAGTTGTTGGTCACACGAGAAGTGTTCCGCAGGTAAAACCTGCTGAAGGCACAACTCAAAAAGTTAAGGCCAGAATATTTCCCTTCTTCCCCTAAAGAGGACTGTGACTTTAATCTCTCGTCTTTAATGCTCTGCCACACCATTATTCTGCCGTCTAGCATCTAAAAAATCAGAGCCAAAAATGTGTGTTGTGACAGAGGGCCTCAGTGTGTCGGATAGCATCCCTTTTTTACAAAAGACTGGAGCCGAATTATCCCAAAACTGTCATGTAGCGCGTCCCACCCCCTCGTTCGGATTCTTCACAATTAGTCATCGTCCCTTTCATACTCTCAGCAGGTTTTCTACCAACAGATGCCGCACAAATTAGTGTCTTCCCGTCGGAAACGTCATTAATCCTTGACAGGGAATCAAAATATTGTGCGACAGCGGAGTTTGCTGTCAGCCAGCTCACGCACTCCCCTGTTTTTTTAGTCCTTTTTTTTTTCCTCCTCTGCCTTTTTTCCTACCGATGCCGTTACCCCGATCCGCATCATTTTATCGCCGTGATGGACTCCCACAGTGCCCTTACTGCAAGATGGCTCCCCGTTTCCTGCGCGTTAGCAAACTGTTTACGGAGCACGCTGTTAAACGGCTGTGTCAACTCAATGCTTCCCCTCCATTCAGTCTCATTTCAGTTACACTATGGCTGGCTCCCACGGGTCACCTCCTGCCACCACTGTTCTCTTGTGTCTGAGGGATGGACTGAAGGCATTTCCCGCATTGCTGCAGTTTGTGATTCAGCGCCTTGCTCAAGGGCCGTTTGGCAGAGGAAGCCTGCCTCACAGATTTAATAGCAGGCTTATCTAAGCGCCCTCTCAGCTGGGATTACACCGTTTTGTTTTTGACTTCAGGGGCAAAACCCACTTGCTAATCAGATCCTACCTCCCTTTTTTTAAAATCTCCCCTTTGCAATGCTTTCACCTCCCCAAACATCTTTAAAATTCAAATCCCTTCCTTTCATTATTCAAATTAACATCTCTCCTAACTACAAACAGATTCTGTGTTTTCAACCAGTAAAACAGATGAAAATATGATTGGTGATTTTCATATGACTTGTATCAAATTCCTTGCTTTAATTCTTTTGTTTGTTACTCTATGTTGTTTTTAATATATTTAACTGAGGCAGACTTAATTGGAGTGGAAATGTTGAGGAAATTAAATTAGCACCACCAAATAGGCTGAAATTCCTGACAGAAATGTAATAAATAATGTGTTTGTTTTTTATTTTCTTTCAGAAACCTCATCAATTTTGTACAAGCAAATAGGACTTTGGGGTTTTTACGTATTCAGAGCATAATTCTGACCACTTTCTGCATCCACAGAGAAAACAAGAATCTGATGTTGTAATCAGGTTTTGCATGAAAGATGATTGGATCACAACAAACCAACATAAATTGTCCACAAAAACAAGAGTCCTATAAATTCACCCACTTTAGCTATTTTTACTTTATTGTTTTAGGCAGGCCTCCATTTTATATCAAAATTCAATGATTCATTCATGTTTGCAACAACAGGAAGTAAATGAAAGAGAGGGAAACTTGGCAAATGCTTTTGTCAAATGTTTTTTTTCTTTCTCCAAGGCCACTATATGTGCTGACATAGACATTAGTTTAATACGGTTGTTGATCTGTGTCACGAATTGTTGCAAGATGAGCGAAACCGAAGTGACTGATGGCTCCATTTCCAGGATTTATTGTCTTCTTAGGGACTTTTTTTGCTTTGAGGGTTCAAGCACACATTTAATAAATATTATAGGTTCAAGGCAGACAATTGCACACAGATTCAGACCAAGACCATTGATGTCAGTCCACAATACTATCAACCATATGAACAAGCCATAATCTTATCTCGAAATACATCATTTTATCTAAAATATGTGCAACAAATCCATCATACTGAAAATAATTAAAGGTATGCTTCCCTTTCTTTAATTATGGCCAATGATTTACTGAATATTTATAGCTGAATAATTTTCAGAGAGCTGAAGGCATCTGCAGATTTACTTTTTGTAAAAACGAAGTTAGAGCATTGCCCCAGCAGGGCTACCAAAAAGGGAGGATCTGCTCTGATCGGTTTGCTCTGCTGGCTTGATTTGGCTCTGCATCTCGCAACATATTAGATCTTCTGAAATCCTAAATTTGTTAAAGTGCTACACTGGACTCAAAATTCCTCCAAAAATAAAATGCAGGTCATAAACAGTGAGTCATAAACATCAACATTCTACAGGGAAAAGTAAGAAAAACTAATAAAAAACAAAAAAACCAAGGAAAACACAACAGGAACGTCTTCAGACATTTCATTAAAGCCTCCACAGAGAACTGAATAGCATGGGGGCTTTTAATATTCAGTTACTCTCATAAGGGAACAAGAACAACCTCTTAGTCTCATTGGTCCCTTTTCTTTCTCTTCCACTTCTAGCCAGCATCGAAGCAGCTTTACGACGATGAAACCACCTCCTCTGTGTTTGGTCTGAGGTCTGCGACCAACCCGTCTCCCTCCCCATCCCCGTGCAGCTCCGATCGCCCTCCTTTGGGCTGGAGCAGCAACAACAGCAGCAGCAGCACAGCCACATCGGCCACCACCGGGCCGCCCGTCGCTGAGAAGCCGCGCTGGCACCTGGGGAGACACACGCCAGCTCACTTCTTACCGCTCGACATCACAGGTACAAGACAAAGCCGAAAAAGCCGAAAGAGTCCCTTTCAAGGTCCCCTTTTTCAAAGACGCGCTGTTATGTGAGGGTCTGTTTTTTTCCGTTTCACTATTATTTGGACAAGGCTGAGGAGGTGGGTCAAACTCATTGCAATACAGTCTACAGTTGAACCCTCAAGATGTTTTCTCAGTCAGTCGGTCCTCGGTTAACTTCTGAAGCATTTGGATTGGAACAGAGACAATGTCTCAGACTCATAGGCTGGACATGAGCAGTCACAGCAAAGAAAATTATTAAACAATGGCCGGCAGCGTGGAAATAGCTGGCTAATGTGTAGTAAAAGTATTAGGTGGCCACACGCTCAGGTTGTTTGTAAGAAGGGATATTCCAAATGGAATACCGTTTCCACTTATGAACATTGGAGCCATTTAACAATCAAAGATGTCAAAACTGTGTGAGCCACTCATGAAAATTAGTACTTGTATCATAATAAAGGGCGATGAAAGCCTTTGACTGTGTGATTGTTGATTTGGATAAAACATATTTCCTTAAACTCTTTGAGCTAATCTCGAGCTCTTTCTACTCTTTTCATCTCTTTAATTAGCAAAGGCATTTGAGTTAAACTGCACTGGACTGTTCGGAGGGATTTCGAGTCGTTCAGGCTGTGTGTTTTCCACAGTCAAAATGCCTTCGAGCATTCCATGGTTTTATTTGAATTTAGACCCTTCATATGGAATTTTGTTGCAGAATAATCCAATTTTAGATGAGATCCTTTTGGAAATGAACCCGCCTGTGGCAGCTGTGGGATCGCTCCGGCCAAATGACTTGTGAACCCACAACATCAAATGGCTGAACTAAAACGTGGTTGAGCTGGAAAACTGACTTTCTCAGAACATTTTGAGCTTTAGAAGAACTATCTGTGCACTCACTGTATGAAGGGAAAAGTGTTGATGAAAAAGTACTCTGACAGCCTTTAGGTTTGGCTTTGTGTTTGTTTGAAGAGTGGCGTGTTCATCATTGTGATGATAGTCATATTCACATGTACGCTAAGCTGAGCTAATTTATGTCAATATCAGCTTTGGATCCTTGAAGACTAAACTTTTCTCTCCTTATTTAAGAAGTAGTATCATCATAAAAGGGAGAAAATATCAGATTCATGAGATTCAGGCTTAAATTTAGCCTGAATGCCATGTGACGGTGATTAAACCAAAGGATGTTCCAGTTTGATTTCAATCTTGAAGTCATAATGGTCCATTATTCTCATCAAATACACTGAAATGAAGGTGAGGAGCCTCTTTTGAAAGTGTCAGACGTAGGAGACACTAAGGTTTGAGTTTGAAATAGAGCAGGTGAAAAAAATGTACTCGGGTAAAATCTTTAAATGTGAACCTGAACCCTGAAAGGAAACGAAAAAAATCTTGAAATATTTAAGATGCACAGTCTTATCAACATTTGTTGCTTGCAGGCTTTCTCATTTTGGGCTTTTCTTCCAACTAAGGGGGCAGTTTTTCCAGATTCCCATCAGGGAATTCTGCCAAAACACGATTTGAAGACCAAAATGTTTCCCCCCTCCCGTGATGGCACGCGATATCGCCGTCGCCCATCTCGACAGCACCGGCTTTGCTTTGTGTGTGTTCAAGTGTGCGTTTGCTGTCAGAGCTGTTAGTATGCAGCGGCCACCCTCAGCAACATCGTTCTGACACTCCTGCTTCCACTCGTCTCAAACCAAGCCTCCCCCTTTACTTTACTTTGCTAGCATGGGTTGCGTTTTGGTGTGCGTTTCGGTGTGTGTGTGGATGATTCAGGGGCAGCGCGTATGCTGGTGCGATACTCTCCCCTCCATTTTTCTTTGACATACCCATCCATAGTTAAATATCTCTCTCTCCTCCACAGCCCTCGCCCTCCTCACCCTCTGTGTAGAGGAGGAGAAGGTCAGGTATAATGATGCATGCCTGTGGCGTGGGGCTTGGCGGGTATTCGATTCCCTCTGAAACAAGCAGAGACGAGAGAGGAAAATTGAGATGTTCCTTTTTCTTTTCTTTTTTTATTTTTTGCTTTAGAAGTAGACCAGAATCGTACCTGATCCATGTTACTGTGGTGTCCAGATACAGAACTGTTAGGTTATCCTCTACACGAATAGAAATGCTTCACAAATAAATCACAAACGCATTGCATGCTTTACTGAGACATTGCTAAGCAAGTATTACTGAGGCAGGAGTAAACATTGTGTGTGTTGGGACTATTTTTGGCTGTGGAGGAGCACCGCCTCTGTCCTCTCTGTAGGCAGGGAACTCTGTGCTGGGATGCAGATCTGCCTGTTTATCAGCTGTTTATAGACAAATTTAGAGTCTGATTAGTCGAAGCTATGAGAAGCTACATTTCAATAGAACATGCATGACAGTGGAATCTGGTCACTGTTGGGAGTTTTGTATCAAATTTTAACAATAAAGATTCAGAATCATCTCCAAACCTATTCAGCCGGTTAAAGTGTCGCTCCGCACTATCATCTGTCTCCCTTTCCAAGGAGGTTTCTTTTTTTTGTTAAACTAACAAACAGGTAGCTTGCGGCCAGCTTGCTGTTTCTATGGCAACTCCACTCTATTCCTCTCCCCTCCCATCCAAAAAAATGGGTGGGGTAACAAAAAAGTGTGCGAAACGGAAACGAGAAAGGACGGGATTACAAGGGATGAAGAAAAAAAGGAAGGGAATTGGAAAAAAAAAGAGAACGGAGCGATGCTCGGCGGAAGAACAATCAATGAAGGACAGTCGGAGCCTCCCCTCCTCTCCCCGACTCCGTTGCTTGGCTGCTGCGCATTTTGCTCCGACAGTTTTCATGAATGACTGTTAGCAGCAGAAGATGTGAATGCCAAAACAAACAGTGTAAGACAGAAGCAGCAATCTGAGCATATTTTCACTTGACGAGTTCCATGTTTTAGATAGAGCGCTGTGCAAAGGCGTTGACGCACAAATGAACTGCCAGACAAAGCAGAAAATAGATGTGAGGGCTTTAATGTAATGCGTACAAATGTAAATATAAATACAGCGTGTAAGGCAAAAACTGTACAAATCTAATAAATCTGTATTTCACATAAGCACCTTAATGCTTCAACACTCTGAGGCAATTATCTGGCTTTAGTCTCCTGGAAAAAGTCTCCAGGTTTCTTAAAAGACATCTCAAAGCTTTTCTCAGGATGTTAGCTGCCGTTTTGTCCAATTCTCTGTCAGGATGACACTGCATCAACAATTTTGACCTCCATCCCCTGGGGCAAGACTTAGACCTGTTGCCGCTGATTTTCAGTCAATTTCTTGAATCATTTGGCCAAGCTAGGCCTTTTCTCACAGTTTCCATTTTGGAATGGTTGCCCTTGTGCCATTCTTTCATGAAGGTGTTTTCTGGTCAGGCTGCACAGAATAGTGTTTTGATCAGCTGAAGATCCAGAAGCCTCTCTGTCATGTCTTTGCTGCATTTTCTCCCCAGTTTGTTAAGGACATCCATCTCAGTTACAGTTCAAAACTTCGTTTGTCCTCTAGTTTTCTCTAATACCTTGACACACACTGCACATCTGCCTGAGATATACCAAAATGTCAGCTAAAAGTTCTCTTGAACTCACCTTGTTACTGCAAAACTACCTTTATTTTAGTCAACATTCAGATCAAAACAACATTTTTCTGTGTAAATGATATAGCTTATAGTCTTCACTTGTAGTAACAGATTTTTGGGCAACAAACTTTTTCAGGTTCATATTTTAGAATGGAAGACATGAAAACATCTCTTGACACAGTTATGAATTCTGTAACGCTGTCATTTCAGTGCAGGGTCTTTGAGCACAAGCTGCCTGAACAGGTGGGACAGCGATGAAGTTTTGCGGCCTGACAGAAGGCCGTATCAAAAGGAACTCCCCTCAATGTCAGCTCAGGCTCTGTCGGTTGGCTGTAGATACCTAATCTCAGACACTCTGACTGATTTGTGCACAGCTAAATGGTTTACTGAATGACACACAATGGATGAGCTGAATAGTTTTCTTGGCAAAACGGTGGCGGGATGAATGGCAGTCGTAAAAAAGGACTTCTGGAGAGATGAAAGTGGAAGTGGAAAAGAAGTCAGAATAGCGGTCGGTGAATGATGAGGACAGAAAGACAAAGTGAAAGAATTTTTTTTTATATTTACATTTTCATTTTATAATAAGAGGAACCGAATGAGATTTTGGCCAAAAGATCAATATAATGAAATCTAATTTACATTTTGATTGATGCTCAGTTGTACAGATTGCAGGGGGAAACCCAATTTATTTGGTTGAAAAGCAGTTTGTTAGACATCTAGGTGTTATCGGCCAACGCAACTGCTGTTTCTAGGAGGAAAAAAGCTAACCATCTAAAATTGATACAATTTTAAAAGCTATATGCTACTTTAATGGTTGCATTTTTCAATTAAATTGCTTTCAATTTCAATTGCTTTCCCATCTAATTTTTTTTTAGCAGACAACCCAGGCCTCTCTGCTTGCATTATCCAATGAAGGGTCACGTCTTCCTGTTTTTTGTGTGTTTAGACCTTTTTACTCAGCAGATTTTGAATCTGTACTATAAACCAGTAACTGAAAAGTTTCAAATTAACCTAATATCCAAAAATGCCAAGACTGAGTGAGGTCGAACTTGGGTAAATGGGATAAGAAATGGATGAATAAATGAGTAAAAGATTGGAATGTGACTCTTGGGACCTTGATTGGATAAATTTCCTCTTATTTCAGTTATTTGTCTGAATGTTCTGGAGTCCAAAATGCAACAGAATTGTGGCCTCACAGATGTGACAAAAGATGTTTATTTTGGCAGCTACTTTGTGTCGTCCTTACTATCGGACAGTTTCTGGAGGGAGGGTTAATTGCTTATTCTATCATGTAGCTGGTCCGCTTTTCCGCAGCCTTTCGTGCACATGCATACTTTGGCGTTAGTTTCTGGCACAGCGTGGCAGCTATACAAAGACAGAAATGCTCGAGTGTGTACCTCATAAATCTTAATCAAGGACCCGCAGAAGAACTCAACGTGATACATGAAAATGAGGCTTCGGTTTGGAAAACACCACAAGCTCAATACTGAGTCTATTAACAAATTGCTTTTGGACTTCCTCTGTTAAGTTTGGGCATCAAAGCCTCTTTTAAGTCATGAAACTGTTAATTTAGATAAAAGCTATTAAACCACCTTGTTTAGTTTAGGTGAAAAGGTTACAGTTTGCTTTAATGTACACTGTTCCACAGCATCAATAAATAATAATACAGAAATAGGATTTTCTTCTACCGTATGTGTACCTGGGTTGTTTATATCCTACCATATACCAAAAACGATTCTGAAGAATTTAGGCTCTCTGTTCAAACCTTGAATTTCTGTGGCTTTTAAGAAGCTAGAAATGTGAAATAAAGCTGGCTGGGAGCTTGAGTCTTTATCTTTTAAAATGTACATTACTGATTATGCTACTCAGTTTATCAAAACGAGGAAAGCCAAGACTTAAGACTGTGTCACTCTTGGACAGAAGCTTAATTTTCTGGAGCAGCAAGACCACATGCAGTTTGTCTTAATGAAACGAGGCCGAAATCTTAATAGAATCCAGGCTGAATTACACAAACGGATGAGGAACTGCAGCGAATGTCATTGAGGTAATCAAGAAAACTCCTTCCAGCTCCGGTGAGTCACTGGATCGCTGTCAGCACTGACAGGACATCAGGCGGACAGGAAATACGACCACAGAGCGTGACTGTACAGCATCTGCTGCCAGTCTCTGGATCCGAGCCCAGCGCTCTTTTCAATGTAATTTTTACCGTTCGACACCATCCTTCCTGGCTTAAGCAACAGAAACCAGTCGATTAAAATAAAACGTATGTAAAGTGAGCAGGTGTAATGGCAGTGAAATGAGCGTACTCGCCGGAACTTGCTGGTTCGTCCCCCCCCCCCACTGGAGACCACCTCATGTTTTATAGTCCTGAAAAATCTTTCTCAGCAAAGAATGATAGACTTTAAATAATTTAAAACTGACCTTGTTGTAGACAGATTCTCAGACTGATGGGCAGCAACAGGTGATCACTCATCTATTTGCTAATGCCTTCCCTCTTTGGCATTGTATAAACAGAGACACTTGGCTGTGGAATCGTTAAAACATTTACTTTTAAAGAGGTGATCACACTTGCTATTAGCTGCTAATTACCCTCTACATGTATTTTAAAGCGGAGTCTAATTTTAAGATCTGCTAATGACCATATTTTTTAGTCTTTTCTTTTTTTATTAAAAATGTAAAACTCTCACATTGAAGATATAAAGAAGATTGTACTTTGAATTTTGAGGAAAAAATGTATTTGAGTCTTATAATCTTTTTTTTTTTTTTTACACTTCTAATGGAAACCATGGAGGTGACAGTTATAAAACATTGCCAAACCTTTTTTCCCCCGACTTCTGAGGGTCAATCATATGTCTGTTTGAATTTGAACAGTTAAAAAGGCTAGAGATGAGAATTCATTTCACAGAATTCTTGTAAGTGGACTCATCAATAACAATGATTTCATAACGGATCGCAGAAAGGCACTTAAAGCTTCATCCATTCTATTTTGTATCCAAGTCTGATTTAAGTTGAGCCAATATGATTTATAGCAGACAACCATTCATAAGCTACTGCTTGCAAACGCAGCAGTTTCTATGACGTGGACTTATCGTTTACTGGATGTACATTTAACCTAAGTGAGCCGATGTGCTGAGCTGAATGAAAACAGCAAATCGTGTTTCTCTTAACAAACAGTCTTGTTAAGAGAAATGCTGTGCCCATTTAAACCATTGTAATAATTCAATTCTATGTCAGCCATGGAGTAACAGTAGATTGGATAGCTTATTCAATTTTCTTTTGTTCAGACCCCTGTACCTTTTTCTGCCCTCTAGGTGAAACGGGTGGCGTGAAATTCCACGGCGTTGATCTCCTCCAGCACTCCCCGTCCCCATCCCCCTGTCCCGGAGACACTTTCCCCCAGCAGCCCCACTCGCTGGAGCCTGTCACCGACACTCCCCCGCAGAACCTCCCACTGAGGAAAACGCACTCTAACCTTGACACAACAGGTGTGTGCTTATTTATGTGTATTTTTCTGTCCCCTCGGTTTATTCAGTTTTTCATTGGCATGAGTGTCAGAGATGGGGCAGAAGAAAACGGAAGGAGCAGGCAATCTCAATCATTTTTCCATCAAACTTTTATTTACGTTAGTATGTAGTTTGTAGCTTGGAGTCTTTTTTTTATTGGCGTGATATTAATAGGACACATTTGGAATTTAATGAAGTGTAATTGATTGAGGATTTTTTTTACAATTAATTAGATTGAATTTGGATTAGAATAGACTCTATTTTAATGATTTTGTCATAACTATGATAGAGACTTAAATAATGTTCCATCCCCCTCTCATCAACAGATAACACTTTGGGCCAGCGGCCCCCAGACCAGGCTCTCCTGGGAACTATGGACCACTCTGGGCTGCTGTGCTCCAACACACCCTCTGCCTCCTGGAACGGACCAAAAGGTTCCACCTTTTCCCCCGGAGCGTGGAATGAACATTACAGTTACAGCATGAGCAAAGGCCCAGCAGTTCCTCCCAAGCAGCATTCCGTTATCGGAAATGCAGGAGGGACGCAAGACGGGGTGATGTTGGTGAGCTCAGGACAGTTGGGGAGTACGAATGCCAGCTCCTTCACATCTATCACAGACGCCTCTGGGAGAACAGGAAGCAGCGTGCCAGGGATTTCCTTGGCATCCGTCATGATGGGGAGGCGGAGTGATACTGAAGGGGCCTCAGCTGACGGAGGTAGGGGTGGTGGTAGGGAGGTAGGGCGAGGGAGGGAGAGATCGGCACGATCCATAGCAGCACAGAACGCCTTCAAGTTCCGGGAGCGCTCGCTTTCCACGCCTACAGATACTGGATCCTTTGGTTTTACAGAGGGCGGCATTGGACCGGATGGGAATAGTGTATCTACGGGGAATGGAAATCCTATGGGAATGGACCACCAACATGATCATCATAACTTCCTGGGTCTCGGTGAAAACTATGCTCTTCTTTACCCAAGAGGAAGCTCAGAAGACAGCGCTAGTACAACAGACACAGTCTCTGTCACAGCCTCAGACTACAGCACAGAAGGTCGGTTGCGTCTCCGCTCCCGTTCCATCTCCCTCAAGAAATCCAAACGCAAGCCCCCACCTCCTGTGAGGAGTGTCTCTCTTATGAAAAACCTTGGAGAAGCTGAGGGGAGAATCCGGCACGAGGGCGGTCTTTACCGAGATGGCCGGCCGAAGAGCCTACACATACCCAGGGACCACTTCCCTGACTTTCAACCAGATTTCCTTGTACCCAGCTCATCTAGCTCTTCTAAAACTAGTGTTGGTGAACGGGAACTGGGCCAACGAAGGAATAATGGACCACCAAGTCTGGAAGTCCAAGCACCAGAAAAGGAGGGGGAGACTGAGATGACCTTCCCCTCTCACTGGCAGTTGGGAGAGTGGAAAAACAATGACCCGTACAGGTAAAAAAAAGAAGAAAAAAAAAGAAGAGCTTCATCACCTCCACTGTGGTGCACTTATTTTTTATTCCTGTTTATTTGTTTTCATGCTATTCATTAGTAATTCTTTTTTTCCTTGTTTTTTTCCCCCAGGTCTTTGTCAGGCTCCAGCACAGCAACCGGTACCACAGTAATCGAGTGTATGAAAGTCAGAGGAAGCTCTGAGTCCCTTCTTGACTCTCCCTCCACCTCTAGGGCTACTTCACCCTCACAGCTCTCAATTGAGACAGATGTCAAGGCTTCCTCTCCCTTAAAGCCACCAGGACTTATGTCACCATCAAGTGGCTATTCCAGTCAATCAGAAACTCCCACCCCAACAGTTCCTCTCAGTCATCTCACAGGCCAAGGAACAGTCGGAACAGGGTGTAAGATGCGCCCCAAGATCCCAGAGAGGAAATCATCACTACCATCACCAAAGGACCCAGCTGCTAGATCTAGATTGTCCTTTGAATTGCCTGGGAATGCACACCTGGAATTGTCATCAATCAAGCCAAAGCAAAAAGCCAGCAGGCGGCATTCTGACACTTCCGCAGCAGCAAAACCGGGAAAGATGGGCCCCAACTCTTCACAGGCATTGCCGATGGTCACCCAGAATGAGTTAAAGACCATTCGACTCCGCTCTGTCTCCCGTGGTGACCTAGATGACTGCCCTGATGGGGCCTCTGACACCATAGAAGAGGAACAGCATGGCCGAGATCTTGTCGAAGACCCCAGCCCACCTCCCACACTACCAAAACCGAAGCCACCTGTTGCAGTCAAGCCTCCTTTGCCCAAACGACCCGTAAACCTACTCCTTAAGTCCCCCTCTCCATCCTCCACCTCCCCCCTTGCTCTGGACTCGCCTCCTGCTTCACCTGTGGAACGGCCAGTGCCTTTAGGCAACATCTACAAAGTCATGAAAAAGCCTAAACCCAAAAAGCCCCCACCGCAGACTGTAGCAAGTCCTGCTGGTCTCCCAGATTCTAATTTTACTACCATGCCACAGGTTTCTTATGATCACTCATTTCTCCCTCACTCTCAGTCTCTGTTTGATCTCCCCCCTCTGCCCGATCCCCAACCTCTTCTGGAAGACCCACTCTTGGAGCCTGAATTTGATGCTGATCCCGACACCCATCTGGGGCCTGGGGATGGAGGCTCCCTCCCATCTCCCTGCAGTAGTCAGGAGGCCCCAGAACTTCAGGACAAGAGCAAGACACTCCCTTCACGGATGACAATCTCTTGCCTGGCAGAGCTTTCTGACAAAAAGAAACCCAAGGTGAGAAACATTTGACCTATTTAGCTTTGGGCTTGTTGAGAAGCAGCTCATGTCTTAATTTTCAGTTCCTCTGATATTTAGTTAAATAGTCATATCTTATACTTATAGAGTTGTATAATCGTATCTCTCAGTGAGTAAAATGTTATATCTTCTATCCAGGTCCCTCCTCCAGTCCCCAAGAAGCCAAATGTCCTGCTTCTCCCCACATCTCTCCATTCCTCCACAAATGGCAACACAGACCGTCAAGTGCCACAGACTGAGAGTCCCGTGGGCCTGAGGTCCCCAGTAGGAATGTTTCTACCCGATGATATTCCGGCTTCCCCTAGTGTTCTAGACATGTCTGAGCAGGATGAGAACTACTTGGGAACAGATGAAGAGAGTTCAAAAGAGTCCTCACTGCAGTCATCGCTCCAAGATTCGTCCCTCACAGAGCTCGAAGGGAAAATGGCCAGCACTGGTATTGGATCAGGTATGTTTATATGATGTATATATGATGTGCTGATGTCTTGATAACATAATCATGATACGATTATGTTATCGTGATGATAACAGTTCATAATGTCAGAATAATGCTTACTTACTTGGTTACTTGGCAATTTTGTGTAGTTCATCTCTACACCTCAAGTGTTTTACTGCATGTCAGGAAATCCTGTTGCAAATCCAATTAAAATAATAGGCTCGTCTATGCCAACTTTTAGCTAATGTTAAAATTCTAAATCAGACACTCTACTATGTTTTGGGAAATAACATAAAAGATTAGTGCGATCTGACAAGTTAGTTCAAAAAGGTTAGTTAAAGGTGAGTAAAATGCATGTTCCTTTTAATAAGAAAAGGAAATAATTGAATAATAGATATGGAAAAGTTAAGTGTCCAGCAAAATAGAATCAAATGAAAGCATGCTAAGCTTTCTGGAAAAGGAGCTAATGTTGCTGATATAATCTGATGTGCTATGCGGGAAATGAGCAAAGTCGTCCTATGAGTACAAATACGATGAGAAATATTCTGGGAGATAATGTTAAAGTTTTACAATAGGTGCTTACCTCTTGACACAATGTATAAATGCTCTCATGACAACATGGCTCAACTTCTCCACGTGATTTGAAGATGAACCTGATTCTGCCAGACAATATTCCTCAACTTATCAAAATTATTTGAGAATGAAAACATAGAAATGTTCACAATGTTCTTAATCCCGATGTCATTTTATTTTAACATAATTCTCGACGTATTTGATTCAGATGTCTGCACACTTGCATGATAGGAATTAGTTTATTGAAACTAAAGCAGACATCAGATTATTTGTAATGTGTCTGGCAAGACAGAGGAGTGTATGTAATTGTGATCTGTACATTCTGATTTGATTTTTCTGGCTTGCGCAGATGACTCAGCTGCCAATGAGAAGACTATTCTCCACATAGCGGAGGAAACAGATGACAACGTATTGGCTAGCACACCTACAACACACACGACGGAAGACCTGTTCACCATCATACACAGGTTTGAACATACGCATTTGTCCAATGCATATTCACAACATTTTAGCATTTCATTAAAAGGCTGGTGTAAAGTAAGAGCTATTTCTCACATAACGAATGCTTTTAGCCAACACCAAGCTTGTTGGGCAGGTTTTTCTAACTCCGAGCACCCGAGGAAACGTCCATTGTCTCACTGTGAAGGTGTGGGTTGGATAGAGTATAAGGTTTCCTAGCAACAGCTACATGTAGAGCAGGTGACTGCATGGCCAGACTCCCATTTTATCCTGAGATCCCCCCTCACACACACATGCACACACGCCCACACACACATATGGATGTTAGCGCATACAGATAACCATGGGAGAGCTAGTCTCTAAGCAACAAGTGTTCATGATTTTACCCTGTGTGGTGCTGAAAATAGCTTGAAAGGCACAAAAGAAAGGAAGACCAGAAGTCAATGCTTTCATCTCATCCATGAAAGGATGGAGGTCCTCCTGTAGCTACAAATATTTTAGTTTTTGTACTCTCCAAAAGTGAGTCATCTGGCTCAAGGGGTGAATATTAAGTAAAGATTTCAATCAGATTCAAATTAGGACTCAAAATGAGAAAGTTGGAGCTCAAGGGCCCTCCAATCACTCTAAATTTAGGCAAATTGAAGAGCAGACAGTTGGGTTTCTGAATGCACGACAGAGCATCAGGATGAAACTATCACAGTGCGGTGAGGTTAAGGTTTCAAGTAGTGGGCCGGTCCCAGGAAACCAGCGATACACTGCGCAGTGGCCCGGCTTGCAATGGCAATTCCTCTCTATTAACAGAGGCCTGGACCCTGGAAGCCCTCGTCTGAAGTACTGATTAGCCACCATCCAGTGTCGAGACTTCATGATTATAAGTTATAAAAAATTAACATATTAGATCTGGTAGTTGCCTGCAGTTTTCCTGTTAGTGTAAATGCGTTGCCAATTTACATTTATCATAACAGCTCTACTTGAAATATCTGAAGGTGTGTTTCTCCTTCCTTTTACTCTGAACCGTCTTTAATCAGTGTCACTTCTTTCAGGTCCAAGAGAAAGGTTCTGGGTCGGAAGGAGCCATCTGACTCCTTTGGCAGCCGTCAGAGCCTGGTGTCGCCGGTGAAGCACAGCACCAGCGGGAGCGACATCCGAAATTTAACCCTGGGGAGCAGCCAAAGGTCGAGCTCCCGCAACGAGAACTTCATGGCGCTGCTTCAGAAGAAGGGCAGCAAGGCATCGAGCGGAGGGGCCAGGGTCTCTGCCATGGAGCTTTTGAAGAGCACAAACCCTTTGGCGCGACGCGTCACGGAGTTTTCAACCACCACGCCGTCAAATGCCGAGGGAAGAGAGGCACCATCAGGGAGCGAAAAACCCAACGATCAGTGAACGAACGCATCGATTACAGATGGTAACCAGTTTTGTGTACTGTTGTCAAAGCAATCAATCAATTCTACAATCTGGTTCCCACTGACGATGGAGCCCCCTGTCATTAATGTCTAGCTGGACCGCTCCAACTACTGATTGACCATTTGCACTGTCCAATCACATTGGAGCACATACTTGGACAAAATGGTCCTTCCCAGTGTTGGAGCGCCACGGTTACCAGTTAAATCTGACCTTTTGAGACATCAATGGAGGGAAAAGGTTGTACTCGTTTCCTGTTCAATGAAAAATTTAAGTTTTGAGGTCATATTTTCCTCACTGGCAACAGATTCAGTGTGGAGTTCGGACGATATGATGGACGGGTGGAGATGACACTAGGAATGTAAAGATATACTGTGGATATCTTCACTCCGGCTGCAGGATACAGACAACAGAAGTCCACGGTAAATATATCCGAATCTGTAACTATACTACAGAAGGCGAGCAATCGATTTCCCAAGAGATAAGAGGAATGAGACCTAGATGTGAGGACATCCGTGATTCAGCAGCACTACAGTTCTGACTACTGTAGTCCAATGAGCACTAAAGGGCAGATCATCGATGGTGTAACCGAAGAAGGAAATAAGCTCCAACCTTTGATGTCCTGGCTCCTACTTCTTTCTATGGTAAATGCCATACGACAGCAGCCCTGTAAATGTCCAACATACAATTGCAGGATTTCCTGTGACAAAACAAACTGCATGGAGGCTTTTGCCACCAAAGACGAGGCATGAGCATGTCACATTTTGTTGCTCGTGCTGTGAACACATACCTGGACCTTCATTAAGCATTCCACAGGGACAGCAAGCAAATGGACGACACTTTGGAACGCAAGCACTTTTCTTTTCTTTGATCTTGGAGGTTGTTTCCATGGCACAATCTCTCTGTATATCCCATCAATCATCACCTTTTAAAACCTTGTTGATATATCATTTGTTTTCTCCATTTTTTTTCTTATCCATGCAAGATGGCCACTTACTGTACATGTTTAATGGGAATCATGCTGTATTTATCGTGTACAAAGATAAATGTAAAGCATCTATCGACAAAGTTCAGACACAAAGACTTAAAATATTGTACAAAGAAGCAAAACGCTCAGACTGGAGACTGTCCAAACAATGAAGGGAAAGGCACACACAATCCAACAAATGCGCAAGACGGCCGGATAATGCCGTGGAAGAGTCCAGTCTTAACAATTGTGTGTTCATAAAAATGTGTGCGCAGACGAAATCATGCCTGTTGAGTTTCTATTGAGAGAGTATGAAGCAGGCCTGGTTGTTGAACAGGGTTTCTATTCACATTTGGTCTCTGGTATTGGGACCAAAAAGACTGTTAAAACCTACAAACAAACCACAGGGGACCTATCAGTGTGTGTGTGTGTGATAGATAGGAAAGCCAAGAATAAGGAAGGAGAAACGGAGCAAATAGAGAAAGAGTGCATAAATGCGTGCCTGATTTTGTGTTTGCCATTTTTTTTATGCTTCTTCACTACTGGTCATACACTTTTCTGCATAATAATGTGAGTGTGTGTGCATTCCCACCCCCAAGACTCAAGCAGCCCCAATATCCAGCTGTCTTGGAAGTCCTCATGGCATTTTTGACATTTTTTTGTGTTTGTTGGTTGTGTAACTTTTAGCTTGTTTGGTATGTTCAGGGTTTCATGAAACAGTTTAAAGTCACACGATGTGACCAAAGGAAGTGTGACGGTAGTGCCACCTTTATGATAAGAAGATTTTTTTTTAGATTTCTGATTGTCTAAGCTGCCCTTTTCTGCCATCAAATCAGCGAGAGTGGGTCAGATCTACCCAGAGGACCAGCATATTCACCTGAATTTAAATGTGATGTTATCAAGTCTGTAAAGACATGTTTAGTTGTATGGGATAAGAAGGTTTTAGGCAAAAGTTTAAAAAACAAGAAAAAAACAAAACATGTATTCTCTTTGTGAAGGTGAGTAGTGATACCTTAGGAGTGAACAAGCACTGCCAGTTTAAGCTAATAGTGTTGGGATATACAGCTTGAGCGCGTCCTTTTAGCCTATCGTCCGATTATCTTTTTGTCTTGTTATTGGTTGTCCTGCAGTGCTCATTGTACCATCTGCTTTTCAGCTCTTCATACTGTCGTCACACAAAGCACTGGACCTAGCAGCCCGCCTTTCACGCTCACACTCGCAGGGTTGTTTAATCCTTAGAATTTCTCAATGAGAATTTGGGATTTGAAAAAAAAAACTGACAAAAAAAAAAGCTTCCGCAACTACTAAGATGTTCTGGAACTTTAAAAGATTCTTAGACCAAAGAACTTCCTGATCCTAAATTTTTTTCCCAAACCTAGATGATTCCAGAGCCAAAGAGATTCCAGAACCTTGTGGATTGCAGTGGAATCAATGGATTAGAGATTATTGATGGAGGATAGTTCCGGAGCCCAAAGGACTCCGGAAGGAATGTCTGCCAGGGGTTGTAATTCTAGAATGAAGAGACTCTGCGAGGATTCTAAGCTACTTAGCCGGTGAGTAGCTTAGAATAGCCCAGGATGTGGTTGAAAATGACCTCCTCCTGCATCTGTCTGCTCGCACAGTCGCAAAGCCACACCGCGACATGAAAGAGGTTCTGTTTGTTTTGCCCTTCTCCTCTCGTGCTTTCGCTCTCTTGTGTCCCTCGTCGCAGAGAGGAGTTGACAGTCTGCGTCACCCCCCTCTCCGCCGCCCCCCTTTCTCCCCCCTCCATCCCTGCTGGAGCACCCTCCATCTGCACCTCTTCCCCTCCGCTTTAACCTCTCCTCCGGCACGCTGCGGTCTCTTTCTCCCTCTCCACCCCGATCTACAACATCGTAGTTCTCCTCCTTGTAGCATCACCTCTCTTTACCTCTCCCTCATTCTCAAGCTCCTCTCTTAACAGTCCTGCCCCTCTCCCTTTTCCTCCTCTTCCTCTCCACCTCTCCGCATTCAGTCTATGCATCTGAGCTCAGCAGAACACGCAACACCGGGTGAATGTCAATGAAAGGACTGTTAAGCAAATAGATGTTGTTCATTTGAGAGTGCAAAAAAACATTTTCTATCAGCTCCTTATGTGAGGCTCTCTCCTTATTTTTTTATAGTTTTCTTTGGTATTCAAGTCACATGAAATTCCCATGATCGAGCAAATGAGCGAATGAATGAGCAGAGGATTTTTTTTTTTTTTTTCTTGAACGACCTTTGACTTTTTGACCGCGAACGAAGCTCCCCGCAGTTCTGGATTAATGTGTGGACAGTCTGTTTAGCAGTGGTTCTGCTCGTCACCCCGACGTAGCTCTCCTCCACCCCCCCGCATGAACGGACTGTGTACATTTTAGACACAACCTTTCATCTCCTGACTCTTAATTGGAAAACTTATCTCCTGGTGCTACTGAGTCGGAGCTCCACCTCGTGGATGGAAAAGAAGGAAACCCACGCATACAGCAACAACAGAGCAGTGAGGACTTGAAAAAACAAAACCCAAACGAACTGTCCACTCACATGCATCTTACTTCAACAGGTATCCTTCAGGTATCCCATCATCCCGAAATAATGATTTACAAATTGCATAAACGATCACCATTTATGACGACTTATCAAGTGACGCTTGTTTTAAATATTTAGTGAATGAAAAGAAAAATCTATAAAACTCTATTGTTTACCTTGTATACTGAATTATGGGATTGTTCATGCAACGCCTTTTTGGTTTGTTTGTTTCTTTTTAACATTCTATTACATGTTTTTCTGATTTCCGCTGCCTTTGTTGTGCACAGGTAAATATCGGGCCAAAAACCGCAGCCGTAACAGAGAGCACTTAACATTTAGTCTGATCAATACGTGCCAAACCCCCCCCAAACGGGTCACAGAGAAGGTCAAACAAACAAGGGAGATGAGTATTTCTCAGCAGAGAAGGGAGACGCATATTGTCCTGATATTGACAGAGTATGTGTCTTTCCACCATGTTTTTATTTTTTTTATTTTCTATGTGTTTTTACTCTGTGGACAGATGGCAGAATCTCGTGAAGCGGGAAGCCAGGAAAAGGAGTAAACGAGCTCAGACACATGGCCACACCGGTGGAAAGGATGCTATGTTATGCATGGAAGATGTCATTTACTATAAACCAGAGCACGCTACAGTTTTTCCCAGAATTTCTCACCCCCAAAAAAACAGATCCACTTCTGGGGCAGAAACCGAATCACCGAGCTAATCATCAGAATGTGCTGCTACAAAATCCTGCCGGCGCATGACTGCCAACGCGCAGCCAGAGTTTTGGCCCTTGCAAAAGCTATTTATCAACAGATTTGAGAGGAGGAACTCTAAACCAACCAAAGTGGCGAGCTATTCTCTGCCCTCCGAGCCACTCTACCTCCAAGAAAGGTCTGTACAGCTAAATGATCCATAACTAGAATAAGAATTTAACGAGTGTAGCGAGTCTGTCATTTCTGGATGAGGTGCAGGGGGAGACCTAGTTTTAATTCTGAATGTCAGGAACAACATGCTAATGTTGACACACTCATTTAGATAAAAAATGTCCTCTTTTGTCTTTTTATTTGTTAACACAGAATCAGAATATGTGAAAGGGAGTGTTGTAATAGCTCACTAACTTTTTGTTTTCTTAACAGAGAACATGACAAAACAAGAGAAGTATAGAAAAGCTTGGAAAGGGCAAACAGAAGGATGCCAGTTTACTCTTCTAGGCTATACAAGGGAAACTTTTAGAACTTTTTAGAAATTTATTAACTAGTTAAATTCTCTCTAGGCCTGCTCACATGAATAAAACATCCCTTCTAAAGCTCAGAAATCCCCTTTCCACACGAGTCATAGGCACTTTGTCAAAGACAAAGACTTTGTGGAGAGATCCACCACGAGTAGCACAAACCTTTCAAACCACTTTAATAGAGAAGCAACAGAACAGTGGAAGAGAGGCAACGGGCAGTCGGCGGGATAAAAAGTTAACATTGATCACTAACAGGGGACGGTAGTGTCATGGCAGGCGCAAAGAAGTAGTGGCAGCCCATACAAAAATAAAAAATCCAACCAGCTAGCAATTAAAACTGATGCACAGAAAATGATTTCCTAGCTGGCTAAATGCTGAGGGAATCTATAATCACCAATTTAAGACAACATAATGGCAAAAACACAGAATCCATAAAGGATTTGGAACACTAGTTTTCAGCTTATAAACTGACACCAAAACTAAAGCAGGAGTTAAATGTCAGAAACTAAAAGACAAAAAACTCAAAAGCGAAGACTCTCATAAAGGTACTTCAGAGTTGCTTGCGCTGGATTTCATTTTTTTTTTTTTTTTAGCATATTGACTCTTGACATGTCACAAAACCTTGTCCACTCAACAATTAGGGGTCCCTAAAATTTATCAACACTAATTATTTACTATTTAATATGTAGAGCATAAAATGTTATTATAAGCCAAGGACACTTAAGTCTTTAGGTTTCTTACGCAGTTCATCTTTTGCTTTATTAGTTAAAAGGTTTAGAATTGATATTTTCTCATTTTTAATCTTAAACCTATGATGTACCAAATGAAATGCATTACACACTAATTTGCAGCAGCGTCTCTAAAAACATTTTAATTGATCAAATTATGTTTCTTAGTTGCTATGTGGTGACATATCTTTTCCTCACTCAAACTGACAGGCTATCAACAAAAGAGGCTTCAAAATTGGTTTTCCTGGCGGGTTCCATTCAGAACCCTTTTGATGAAAAGAAAGATAAAACTCAAACAAAAAAGGTTGCTTTTGTCAAATGTGACAGCGCCGGTGGGTTTCTGTCACAAATGTTCACACTGCTTGGTTCAGGTAGCTCATCTTTAAACATGTTCTCCATGTTGACCAGATCTAGTCAACAGCTCAAGATTTATTAGATTTAAAAAAAAAAAAAGAGTTTTAAGATGAAGGTGAAAGAATAGGGAAAAAGCCATGATGAAGCGTGCGGCTGTAGGTTTGGGACCATAACTTTGTTGTTTTAGGAGTGCCATATGAGAGACATTTACCCTTTGACTGGACATCCCGTCCATCACTACTAAACTCCACCCCTCTGCCAGTCCAAGCAAAGTAAAACAAATGCACCCTGTACCCAGTTTTAAACCCCATCGCTGTTGCTGTGCAGGCAGCTTATAAAGAGACAGAAATGATAATTAGAAAGACAGAGAAAGACCAACAGAGTTATTGGAATTGTTCTATTTTTTTTATTCCTCATTAAAAAAAAGACGAAAAAAAGAAGACATATTTAAAGGAATATTCCGTGTATGTAATAAATAGCCTCTGTTTTCTTGACCTATCCGATGGTGTGATTTATAGCTGCAAGGTGGTGTCTCACAACGCTTTCCTGTGCAGCTATGCAATGCCAATGTGATGAAATTATTATATCCTTATAAATAAATTATTTTTCTTGTTTAAAAAACTGGATGTTTCGGTTTGTGTGCTCTCCCTCCTTTTGTTTTAGTTTCCGAGGTCAATGCGGTCTGAGGCACCACCTGCGTTGTTAATTTGCTGTTTCCCTTCCAGCTCAACAAAACAGCTTAAATTCTGAAAGTGTAATTTATTCAAATACAGTGTGGTTTATATTCATAATACAACATAATACATTAGCATATAACAGATTACAGTTTATGCTATCAATCTGAAACATGAAAAATTAATATAATGTTGGAATATGAAGTCTAAAAGGGCGAAGTTTGATTTTTGTTGCCAATGAAAAACCTATTTAAAACAAATATATAGCAAAATCTATAAATCCGGATGTTTTAGGTCTTTCCTTTTCTTGTCTAAACATAAGAGTTGCAGTCTGTGTCTAGGACGTTTGATCTGAGCTTCATTTATTTAACCAGCACTCTTACAACCTTACTGAATGACAATGAACTACATTTAATAATAGGGGGATGGCAGGGTGCCATGTGGAGTGTCCCCCAAAAAAGCAAAATGGCTGTGTTTGGATTCAGCTGTTCTTTTATTTTGTGTTATATTAATTAATGACATCTCAGTTGACGGCAGCCTTTTCTGTTGACACGCAAGCTGCCTTTATTCTTTCCTCAGGAATCACATGAGTTCATTATGTAGAGACCAGAGTAAATCTTGGCCATAAGTTTGGCCTCGTATAACTCATATCAGCACTAACCCTTGCCTGGACCTCAGAAGTGATGACCCCCATGAAGACAGCTGCCTCTGACAAGGCCAGTTCTAGTTGAATTTTAATTGACTCCAAAAAAAAATCTCACTGTGAATTGTTCCATGATGTGTTTGGACCTTATGAGTATAGAGTAACAGCAAGCTTTACCACTTGTCACTTTTATGTTTGTGTGGGTAACTGTAGTCCTCTAGTGGGTGAATAATGCCAGTGCAGCCTTGACTAATAGTTTTGGTGTGCGCACATCCATTCATGTTAACAATAACCTTACCCTGCTACAGATTTTACGCAGATTGACATTCTGCATGAATTTAGAAAAACAAGCTATACATCAGAGGGAACCAACATTTGAAATCTTGAAGTACATTAATTACACAAGATGGAACACTGGGTCGATGACACAACAGACCTCTACCAAGGATCTGCTGGAAAAGAACGATCACAAACCAGATAAGAAGCAGGACCTCAAGGGTATATTTGAAACAGAGATAGTAAAACTGTTCAATGATATAAAGTGTATCAAGCAGGACCTCCAAAGCCACCATATTCTTTCTCTGCTTTTATCTCCTTTCTCAGTCTTATGGCAGCTGTACAATCTGTATTAGCATGAATGCAAATCAGAAGTCCACATTCATAATGCTATCTCTTTATTTAGACAACACGTTGTTTTAACAGATGTTTTTCTGGATTTGAATTCACATTCAGTAGTGTGTGAAGTAAAACATCAATACAATGTGACACAAATCTAAAACCCATTTTGCATTTTATTTAGGTTTTTCATTTTTTATGTTATGCATTCTGCAGATAACAAATATGGTTAGCTATGCTATCAACACTGTAGGCCGAATAATCAGATACATATAGTTTGCATACGATATGATGCTATTCATGGAAACAAGCTTAGTCTTTTTAGAGGATCATTTTAATCACATTGAGTGTGGAGGACTTCTCTCCACCCATAACATACAGAGAAAATCCATTGTTCACCATTTATTATATTGATATGTGTTGATTAATTTAAAATTTCAACTTGACGTCATTCATAGCAAAGCCGATGTCATTCATCAACAACTGATTTCACTGGGACCAGGAAACCTGCAGGGGAGAAAGCTAAGTACTATAGTGTTTTTAAAAATGTTTTTTTTTTACTTTTACCTGCTTTCCCCCTCACAGATTAGCCTTCAACCAAACGATGGAGGACGTGAAACACGTATGATAAAGGTAATAAACTGTTTCAACACCGTAGGGGCTTAATTCGTACAATGTAGGAGAGAAAATTTTAAGAGTTGGTAATTGTGGGTGTTAACATTTTTGTTTACATGTTTTGAGGGCGACCCTAATAGGAGACTTGATTCTTATGTTCACTTTATGGGGAAAAAGAAGTCCCTGAGGCAGAAAGTGGATATCACGATTAGATTTCCCAGTCCTGGACATTCCTTTTGTGTGATGTTCACCTGTGTCATCTGCTGCGGTTAAAATTAACACGATTCTCTATTTGGACTCATTTTTTTAACACCTTAGGCTTTTCTGTTTGTGGGGCATATACTCATGCACATTCATATTGCTGTTTTCATGAGGACATGTGTTAAAGGATGATGTTCTCCCCAACCAATATCTGAATTATCAGAGCTCATTGTTTCATTCTGAAGACTAAAAACAAACGTTAACCCTCAAGCAACCCGCTGTGGATGTGGAAAATAAGGTCCTCATTCCCACAATCGGAAATTTGTGGTGGTACTCATGAAGATATACTTACAAGTATGTATACACACACACACATACACAGAGGGTAAGACATTCTCATCAGGGCCAAACTAACAAGTAACATTCTTCCTGTTTCTGACAGCAGAGAGAAGGCCGTGCTATCTATAACCAGCCACACACGTACACACACATCTGCTGCCACAGGAAAACTGACAGCAATCTGCAATCAACACAGGGCTGCACACACATTTACGTCTCGTGCTTCTCCACTAAACTAATTTCGTATTTGACACAAAATCAAATGTCATTACAGAAAAAGTACGAGATGGTAAAGCAAAGACAGAGCTATGCAAAGGAGGATGGAGGAAATAAAAACTATAAAGCAAAATGGGTGGGAAAAAAAAGTTTAGACGGGTAAGGGAGAAGAGAAAAAATAAGAGGAAGTGGAGCTAAAGTACGAAAAGGGAGGGACATAGACTGAAGTCATGCGGGGAGGAGGAGGGGGAGAAAAAGGTTGAGGGGGTGGCAAGTCAAGTGCAGGAGGGAGGAGAGAGAGCGGCAACATTAGAAGAAGCAGAAAGAAGAGAAGCAGCCGCAGTGGAGGAAAATGTCTGCGTTTTGGAGTACCTGAACCTGAGACCCCCCCCCCCCCACCCCCCACCCACAACACACTCACTAATGCTTCTGCTGAATGGACCGACCATGCTCATGTTGGCTCTTCCAGCTGTGGATCAACGTGCGCGCGGGGACATGCATTTCTACTATGCGGTGAGTAAAACGCAGGATCATCTGCTTTTCTCTGTTTTTGACGCTTTCGGTGAGATCTGCTTTTAAAACAAAGTGGCAGGAAATACAGCAGCTAAAATGAGCTACTCTCTGAGAGAGCATAGTTAACTTTGTAGCACCTGCATTAATTTTGAAATAATTCAAAATGAAAGATGATATTTAATTTTTAATATGTCATAAAACTGAGGCACAATATTAATTCATTTTACCCAGTTATTCAATATCTTTTGTACAGTATTCCTGGAGTTCAAATTGGGTTGCAGGACTTAGTTTATCCACTGCTCTCTTGAGTTCTACCAAAGCATTTCCATCAGCAACCTTTGCAGCCTGACGTTGTTAAAAGGCTCAATGAAACCCAAAGAATGCCCAGCGTCATGTTCTTTACAAGCAGCGTCATCAGAAGTCTTTGGACTTTGATTGGCATTGCATCATCTTGGGATTCTTTCATGGCAGCCATTCTTCTAAAACCTGTTAAAAGCAACAAATAATTAAAGTTCTGGATTGCGGCTTGAGTCGAGCGGCTGACTCTTGTTTTGGCACACTGTGGAGTTTGCTGTGGACTTCAGTGAATGCACAGTGCTCCGGTCCTCTGGCTGTAAAACAACCTTAAGTCATCACCCCTCCAACGCTGCGCTTGATGGTTGGCATGAGGAGTTTGCCTTTATCTTATCTGCTCCCTTTGGTCTACACTGGAGTGTCTACACGGGAGGCTAGACCAAAGGGAAACTTTACAAACCCAAGGGAAAATAACATTTGCCTCTCTGAGATCATGGCTTATGTCGTTTCTTTTTGGCTTTGTGACGGCACAGAATTGAATCTTTAAGACAAATGAGTGTGTGCTTTGTTGATTAGTTAATGAAGTTTGTTGATTCAGTTCAATAAAGAATCAGTGTATTATGTCATAGTATATCTGTAGGATGGTTTTGCATCATTTTAAGACCTGATGAGGTCCAGATATTTGTGTGGGGGGGTGGGCTTAATAGATAAAGATATGCAGTTAAAGGGTATTGACTTTTTGTGTTTTTTGTTTTTTACATCAGTGTAGACATTTGATTAGATACATGTAAGACCATTTGATAAATGTCATTGATGAGCCTCTGCCTCCCGTGTTGGCTTTTAATCATGGAAGCATTTCTATTTGCAACTTCATGAAGATCACCTCATTCAGGTGAACTTGGTTGAACCAAGCAATCCCAAATCCTCCATCTGTCCTTGTTATCACAGCCAAACGCATCATCGCTGCTGATTTAAAAGGTAAAGCACATTTTTCCTGGCCTGCAAATATACAAATGATTGATTCCCCCTCTGTTATTTACATACGTTTTGTTGGGATAGTTATCGTTCATTGACAGCAGTCCCCAGAAAAACAAAGGTATAATCTGCCATCCACTCAAACTGCTTTATCTAAAGCTTTACCGTCATAAAGGCTGACACGTGTAAAAGAGAAGTAACAGCTGCGGCCAATGTGGAAAAAGCGGTGTGTTCTGTGACACAGTCATATATTTCTAAATGTGAGAAGGGAAGTTTCGTGCCTGGAAGAAAATTTGAGGGAACTTTCTTTAACTTGTTTGAAACCAAAGACAAATACAAACAGAGTCCAGATGTGTTTGAGATGTTTCATATTCTTTGTAAAAAGCTATCCCAAGTACTGCATACTTAACCTAAGAATCCATTATTATTCTATATTTATGCGAGCCATACAAACTACTGGTGTGTAACGATTACCCAGGAGCCTGTTTAACATCACTGTAATGAAGGCCGATTCATGCAAGTGAACATAATTAATGACTCAGCCGGCTGTTTGATCTAAATGAAACTTGATAGCGGCGGTGAGCAATCAGATTCAGAATCACTTTATAGTTGCATTTATCACTGTCTCTTATGTTTTATGTTGGCTCAAATGGGTAGACCAAAAGAATGAAGTCCACTCTGCCCCTTTGAGTCAGCTTTACTTAGTATCTAATGACTTTCAGGTTGACATCAAAGCCCTATTCTGCAACAAAAGTAAAAGAAAAAAAAAAATTAAATGAGAGATGACTCCATGTCTTCTTCCCTCTAACTCGCTCATTCTATCCTTTCCTCTTTTTTCCTTAGCTTACCAATGAATAAATCAGTTTTTGAACATAATTCTCATTTACTTATGCTGCAAATGACCTGATATATTAACGACAAATTTAGGGATGGGATGCAGATTATCGGTAGTTTTATAATGTTTTGGATACATGAATGAGAAGGGACATTTGATCATAAATAGATGAGAAATAATTCTGCCTGCTATTGTAAAGTGCCTTGAATGCTACATGGAAGGAACGGCTTCATTTAAACTGAGTCAGTTATTTGTAATACCTGTCTAAATACACTATCATCCAAGCTCCATTACGAACAATGAGATTAGGCACCAACCCGGGCAGCGCTCATTTCTTAGCTCGGTTTTATCAACTTGTGGTCTTAAGGAACCCCACATTTAAGTTAGCACTATTAAGCTGTGTTCAGTGCTTCTGGTTTTTCACCAATATTCTGTTCTGCTGCCTACTACAATATTGTTTAAGTGTTTTAACATGGTGCTGCTGATGGCTCATACATTGGTTTTGTAACCTGCATATGGAGGATATTTTTCTTATTTAGATTCTCGAACCATTTAAAGATAAAATCTACTGTAAATGATAACGTGTGCTCAGGAACTGTTTGCTTCAAGTTGTCCAGAGTGATGAACAGCTCCCAAATGTCCGCTCACAGACTCCAGTTTATCTTATTTTTGCCATTTTCATTGCTTCAATCCCGTCTGAAACATGATTCATATAAACCCCAAATTCAGTGCTTATTTGGTAGGATTTGATAAGCGCACGTTATACTCTCTGGCACGGTTTCCAGTTAAATGCATGTTGCAACGATAATTGAAGATCATTAAATCAAGCAGCATCGTTTCGAAAAGTGGGCTTAGAAAGGAATGCCGACATGAGCCGTTGCAAAGACTGTGTGCAAAGAGTACGTGGAAGTGTGCGTTCCTCTGAGCTGACGACGGCGGCGTTCCTGCAGATGCACGAGGTGACGATGGAGGTTTCAATGATGCAGTTCTCCTGTCTGCGAGGCTGTGAGAGCTCCTGCCATCTGCTCTGGAGTAGATATTTGGCCATGACTCACAGAACTAAGTCCAGCTAAACCCAAGACTCTAGGTCCCTGTCTCTCCTTCTCCTTCCTCTCAGACATTACCAGACAGCTGGATCAGTTTCCCCTCAAACTGCCATTCCCGCATTCTCCCCCCCCCCCCTTCTGTCTCTCTTGTGTAAGGCTCCCCCACCACCACCTCGTTGCCTCCGTCATGCTTTTGAGCAATTTGTGGGGCTCAGTCATAATTCTTGTCTCCCTGTTTTGATTTGCGAATCTGAATCTGGCACGTAAATGGCTCCTCTAAGGGGCCAAATCCCATTAAAAAAAGATCCCTGGATTTAAAGCTAGAAGCTATGGCCTCGCCTTCCTCTGGATGAACAGCGGCTCAAGACCTGCATGGGCTGTCGGCTTGTTGTGAATAGGGCAGAGTTGAAGTAAAATATAACTTTATTTGAATTGTAAAAAAAAAACAACAGATTTTTGGGATAGTGTTAAATACTTGTTTAGATTCTATTTTATGTTCTATTACAAAAAAGGCATTAGTTACTGTTGGTCAGATTGTGGCCTTCCAAATATAATTATTAGTGTCTTATTGTTTGTAGTAAAAAGAAAATAGATTTAGATCAATTTAGTTTGTATACAGGGTCATAACTACACAGTGCTTTCTTTTACATTTTCAAACATGATCATTTTTAATGATTGTGTGTGTATTAATATGCATGCAGGTGGCTCATAGTTTTATGGGGCATGTGTTTATTGGTCCTTTCAGGGTGGCCCCTAAAAAGAAATGTACCAATAAGCGTCACAACTTTTCAGCTATATTTGGATTTTTTATTTTGAATAAAAAACAACAAAAACATTTATTCCCTTATTTTTGCACACCAGATCTGGGGTTTGTGTCTTCTGGTGTCAGTGGCTGTGCTGCCTCATGATGTGCTGCTGCATGTTTTAGAAGCAGCGAGGCGTTTTACTCCTCTAATTATCTTCAGCAGGTCGATTTTTGCCCAAAGCCACATAAACCTGCACAGAGAGAAAAAGCCACACGGGAAGCTGGGAATGGCAGTACTGACTGGAATCTTCAGTTTACTGCATCACCACATTGGTGTTGGGTTAGGCCAGAAATTGACTTCTGATCAGTGGTTAAAAATCATCATACCTTTAGAACGTGTCTGAGATAACGCTAAGGGTGTGAAAAAGATGCCAACAAAGCAAAAGGAGGCAGCTTTGAAGACTCTAAAATTTAAAGCATATTCTTTTTTGTCTCATACTTGATAACCCTGCATGCGTTCTTTTATAGTTTTTGTATATTTTAGTTTTATGGTGTATTATTATTATTATATATTAGCAGTATATTAGTGTTCTATGGAACAGTTTTGTTTATATATATGTGAATATACATACATGTATAAATATACTACATAAATATGTATGTAAAAACACGTCAGGGTTGATATTTAGAATGTGTTCTTACCATAGACTTACACGTGTGGTTAATGGTTTTATGACGCCATGTATTAATTTGAGAGGCATAACTGTGAATGTGCAGCATGTCAGTAGCTGCAGTTTGCGAGCGAGTGCTGTCGGGGCATCTTCACGAGCAGTTCCTAATCTCTCATCAGCCCGCTCGTGGTTGCATAACGAAAGCACGGCCAACCACTTCCAGCTGCAGGCTCAGCCCTAACTAATCACCATGTTCATAATGTTGCTGTTGGCTCTCACTGTAGAGCCCGCCAAGCTTTTCTTAGCAAAATCTGCATTCTGAAAAAGTGTTATGTAAACACTATGCTGTGCCTGTTTCAGCTGAATGAACTTGTGGTGGGTACGATGCAAAACAGTATTTGTTTTGAAGGACGCAACATCTGGTTGTGCTTGAAAATTCGACTTATCCCCGCTCTTCGATACACAAACGCAGATTAGCAGCGATTAGAGATCCTTTTTGTTTTTATCTCGGTTTGTTGAATAAGACATGCTTGTCTCCACATCGCGAGATGTCATTGGTGGTTCTTTTGGGACTCTCAGTATCCGCACTGTAGCCTGATAAACGTGAAGAACAGACCGTGTTTGGTGCCTCGACAAAATTCATAGTTTATCATTCAAACTTCTCTGCAGTACCACAACTCTACAGAAAAAAACTATTTAAAATGTAATCAGTAAAATTATGACAACCACAAATGTTTAGCGGTCCTCACTTGGAAACAGAGCAACCCATTAAATTTGAACTGTATAGATAAAACTGAATTCAAGGCTGTGTGGTGGAGTTTGGCTAAGGGTTAGAGTTAGGGTCCACCATCCCAAAACATGCATTTCAGGTTAACCTGGTGACTAAATTGACGGTACGAGTAAGTGTTATTGGGGATAGTTGTCTCACTCTGTGATGAACTGTGGACCCGTTCAGGATGTGCCCCATAAAGACAGCAGGTATAGAAAATGTCTGAGCAAAACCTTCAAAAGACCTCCAAAAAGCTAGAAAAAGGCTTCAAAAGGCCTTTTTTAAGGATAAAATCAGTATGCTTGAAAATAAAAATTTTTGGAAAATTGCTGTACAAGATTTCTTGCACATCACTGTATGACATTATAGATTCACAGCTCAAGCCTGTTTTAGTAATGCTTTCCAAATGCTCATCTAATTCAGGAAATCTCTTGAGCCATTCAGTAAGCATGAAATGACATATTTATGAGGCATTTCTAAAGAATTATGTTTCAGTATTAATTAATGAGTCCAGAAAGAAACAAATGTGATTTGAGGCTTAATGTTGTCAGAAATACTATCTTGTATTGTGCCAAAAGCAAAAAGCAGTTTCCAAAAGTAAAAACCGGTCCTATTTTTGAGTTTGTCCCTCCACCTTACATATAAAGATTGTGTGGTTGTGATGCAACTGATTGTGTAAAGATTTTACAGCTGATTTAACAGTGAATTGTGGAACTATATGTTTTTGGGTCGTTTTTTTTCTTGTATTTTGAGTATTAAGTGCTGGATGTGGTTGATAAGTAGCCAAAGAAACATTTATCATTCTCTTTTCAGAGAAAAGATGGATAACATCTGTGTTGTTTGCATGCGTATGCCATGTTGACACTTGAAACTGCTGCACAGCCATAAAACTACATTTGTAGAGGTGTGTGTGTGTGTGTGTGTGTGTGTGTGTGTGTGTGTGTGTGTGTGTTGGTGCTTGTGTCCTGAGTAGACCTTTTTTAAATTATGACAGAAGAACCTCTCTGTTCCCACTTGTTAACCACCACGTGAAACCTAAAAGGAGGAGTAAGAAAGAAATCACTTTCAATATGTTTTTTGTTTTTTTACCCTCCTGTTCTCACTTGTTTTTGCTCTTTGTTAGTCCGCAGGTATTTAAGATCGGTGAGTCACCCCTTAGTGTGCTTGTCTACTAGCCAGCGTGCGTCTCTCAGCTTTGGCAGTTCCCCGCGTGCTGGCACGCACGCCGTGATGGATCTTCAGCTGGTGGAACGCGAACGCCAGCATCTGTCTGATTTAGTGGCTCCTGTGGCTGGAGAATCACTCTGTGCCTCAGCTCACACGGCAGTCTGTCTCTGTCACTCTGACTGAAAGTAAAGAGAGCCCTTCATAAAAAAAAAAAAGCCACGTTAGAAAGAACCTGCGAGTGGTTCCGTTGTAGGCTGCTTATTCAATGGGTTTGAGTCTAAATGAGCTCATGCTGGAGATGGATCTCAATGCTGGTCATCTAAATTGGTTTTCTGACCATTTAAGCAAAAAGATCTAAGGTCTGAAGTCTAAGTTTGAGTTTGAGTGTCATGAAAAGACACCACAATAATGAAGACACGCTCTGGTGATGGGTTAGTAAAGAATGGCTTATTTGGATTACAGGTGGATATCCAATCACATCCATATCACCAGCTGCTTGTGAATAGGTTAAAGGCTGATTTTTTTAATACTTCTACATTCTTATACTACTCTTGTTGATTGATCACCAGTCACATAAATCAATGAAGACTGAACCTTTTTTCCAACACTTAAATGTTGCTTCTTGATGTGAGTCAGCTGATGAATTACATAACGACACTATCACCCCAAGCAGCTTTTCTTTTTTTTATCGATGCAAGCAAAGAATTGAATTATGAAAATGGAGTATTTGTTCCACAATCAAACATTGTAACAAAAAACGAGCTTGTTTTTCATATATAAAATAGCAGTCCTTTGCTTGATTTGCTTGTTGAATAGAAGCAACGATACATATTCCTGGAGGCTGCTGGATGGAGCCTTCTGTTTAAATCCCTTCTCAAGCTGCTTTTAAGAAGATTCATGCTGGCCTCAGTCAGTCCAACTGAATATCAAAGATACGCTTCTTAACACGACTTTGCAGTGTTGTACAAGGAGCAGACAGCTTGTCAAGGACGGGGATTGGATGAGATTGGACCTCTCCAGGAATTATCCCATGCCGGTGGGATATAGACTCACTCTGGATAGATTCAGTGCAGTTTAGTTTTGTCAAAAAATCTCCCCACATCTAAGTTTAAGGGAGTAATTAATTAAAGAATAAAGAAATCTTCAGAAGGGAAATTGAATGAATTCCCAATGTTATATGAAAATTATGACATTGCCCTCATTTTGGAAGACATGGAATGCCTAATGTCAAAATAATTTGAGAGGCATTTTGCACATTTCCTGTCCAGTCCCAGTGGACGATCCCCACCCGTTTCAAATGGTGCCCAAATCCCGACCTAGCTCTCATCCTAACATGGACGGTTGGGTAAGAACTTGGCACTATTAGAGCTAGATGCAAGAGCGAGGCATGGGAAGCCTTCATCCTTCGAAGTAAGCGCTGCAAAAACGCAGCATTGCCTTAGATTATGTAATGTAAACAAACATGCAAGGTTTTTATTCTCAGTTAAACAGTGTAGATGAAGTCATGTAACTCTTTTGTTTATTCAAATCAAGTGAATTATCCGAGATCTGTCAATCAATTGACATTAGTTTCCACAGAGGCATGTGCCAGAAACATGTTACATATGACATGTGATTTCTGAGAGCTCACACTACCACACACGGCACACAAAGCTCACACTCACACACATCAATCTAACAGGAAACATTACACTTTTAAATACATCCTTTTCCTTTTATACTGATTCTTTATCGAGGGACTATTTTGTACGAGTCGTGAGTTAAACTATAAAAACAAAGGAAAGTTTTGAGGGTTTTTTTTAGTGTTTTGAGGTTTTTAAGCTAACATATGTAGTTAAGTCACTAGAGAAAAATTGGCTTTTGTTTACATGAAATAATGCTAAATACTAATCTACACTGGACTCATATACACATACAAAGCACACAGGTTAAAGTTTCCCTAAGGTAAAGTTTCCGAAAATGCTGACAGTGTATCCCAACCTTGGCCTTTAAGGCCCTGTCTGTGTCCTAGCTTCACCACACCTGATTCAACAAAACGAAAACAAAAAATATGTGTTTCTGTTTAAGTGGAGCATTGCAGATTTTTCATAGCTCAGAGATTTGAATTAAACCAGAATTACAGGTGACTGGCATTTAATGCCCAACCTGCTTTTTGCATTGTCTGTTAATTAACTATCACTTCTGCTGACTTTGTGCGTTTCGACCACAAAAAACACACACATTGGAGTCTCTCTGCAGCTAAACAGAGCACAGATGGCCTCGTAAATCTCCCAGTTTGGCTGATTTTGGCCTCACGTCCCGTCTGTGTGATGGCACACGTCGGCGCGTGGAGGCAACTTTCCACCGTGAGCCGCTTTTCAGATTGTGTCACAATAGATGGCTGTCATCCTTAATGAGCTTTTTAGGGAAAACAGTTGTGCAAACATGGCAGGAGGAGTTCAGTGGGTTTTTGCGTCCGAGCTGCCTATCGGATAACGAGACATCACACGTGGGACGGGGCTGCTTCGGCCCCTCTTCGTCCAAACTGTGTTTTTAATTAGACTTCATTATACCTCAATTTTGGGGGATTTTTCATGGTCTCTATTTCCAACTGTCTCAGCATTAGACTAACATGATCAGGGGATTAATAACTAACTCTTTCAGGTTTATTTATGGACTTTCATTTTATGAGGGAAAGTTAAAAGTTTGTCCCTCCTATTATCTATTTATTCTCATTAGATCTGGTTAACCTTGTTATGCTGGAAACAGTACATTAATCCAAGTGGGAATTAGCTTGCAGAAATGGTTTCATTTCCTTTAAATCTTTCCTCCTCTTTGCTTTCCGAGTACCCCTTCCCTTTGCCTGACCCCAGGAACTCAAGTGATCCGGATTCCATTGATCACCAAGTGCCACGTCTTAGAAGCATTCCTGAAAAATGCTCTCTCCAGTAGCTGTGATTTTTAGGGGAATTGCGGGCCTCTTCCCGCCTGACTTAAAGCCAATGTCACGATAAACAGAGCAAGCAAGGAAGAGGCTTTGGACACTTTGATGCTGCAGCACGTCTGAACCCACAGCTACAAAAGCAGATGGTGATTACATCACATGTCCTCTGCCCTCCTGAAGCTATGTACTATTCTTAGTGAAGAAGACAGGGATCCCAATTAGAGAAGGAAAAATCAAACCTACTTCAGATGAATCTGGCTTTTTCTTTCAAACAGGGTAAAATTTGTCTCACTCATTCTGATACCACAATACATAAAAAATCCAAATATAAAATTTCACTAAGTAGGGCAGGACCAAAAGGCTGTGATTCCTGAAAAAAGTGCTGTGATTTATTCATGAGTCAGTCTTCAAAGTCAGATTCTTATTTTTCCCTTTGAATCTTTCATTGTCTCTTTAACCCACTCTTCAACCCTTTTTTGAACAATAACAACCAGAATCAACTCATTTGATGTTTTATTTAGGCATCATATATCTAAACTTGTTTTTAAAGCTAGTATCCAGTAAGGGTCCCCAGATTAGGCTTTTAGTTTTGACCAAACAAGAACAGCCAAAGCAACTACACTGATTTCATTTTACGCTAAGTTTTCATCTACCCAGCACGATTTCTTAAAATTCGATGTTCAGAAACATCTGTCGTCACCTATCGTACGGGCCTGCTGAGGGTTGTTGATCAGTATCAGTGTGTGGAAAACCAAAACTGGATAGCATTTTAGTGGGTTTAGCTTTCCAATTTCAGTTTCAGCTCTTCAAGGGGTTGGAAGTGATCGGATGTTAGTGTGTAGCCTGTCAATAACACAAAAAAGCAACAGTGGTGTACCTGATAGCGTTAGCAATTAGCACTGTTGTACCTCACATGGGAAAAAAAACCCTCATGTGGTCTTGTGACCAGCAGATACCATCGAAAAGAAAAAGCAGGACCCCCATGAAAAAATGCTGTCGTCATCACTGACAAAACCAAAGTGCAATTTCCTCTCCTGGTGGGAAGTAATTGAATTCCTGCCGCACATTCGCCGGCAGAAACCGGGAGAGGAGGAAGTTTTGATAGGGTGGAAGCTGTCAAAGACGCCAATGGCGGAGATGGTCCTGATGATGGGTGTGGATGTGAACGTCCTGTTTAGAGAGCAGCGGGAGAATGGGAGAAAGAAAGAGCTGTTATCGATGTCCTCGCCGAAATCTGGTTTCCTCTTCAGCATTGGCATTTCCTCCTCCACTTTCTGATGCCTGCTGGGATTCGGCAGACAACCGAGTGTTGGTGGCACAGCGGTTATTTACATGGAGATATTTCGGTTGTACAAAGTATGAGGCCATTCTTTTGAGCTGAGGGGGACAAAATTTACGAACAGAGCAAGACAGATCTTACTAGCACTATACACATGAAGGTGAACAGTAACCTTGGCAACAGCGGCAAAATCAGTATGTGAAGTTCAGCTGATGTTTCAGGCCTAAGACTAACTTCCAAAATCAATAAAGATGGGCTGCACTTGAACTGTAATTACATTTAACCATAATAGTTGACATTATCTATCTACTGTGATAATTTGTTTCGTGCAGCACGACTAAGACTGTTTCTCTAAGAACTAATAATAATCTATTTCCCCTTGGGGAATGTGCTTAAGTCTAAGTTAACATTTTCCAGGTGAAAGAAGGCTGTCTCGGGAACCTTTTTTTTCCAACGTCAAAAAACATATTCTGGTCTAAACTAAGCACCTTATTGTAGGACTAGACCAAAGAAAAGCCATCTAAAGTATCTATAGATAACGAAACAGGTCCAAAGACAACAGCTTGAGTCATTCGGGATTTTATGTCTTTTTTTAGGTGTTTTTATGGCTTGAAGTTGAACTAACTGGCCAGTTTCACCTGTTTTCATATAACTCAGAGAGATCATCAGGGCAGAAACAGGTTAAGTACAAATCAGGTTCCAGGGATACTTCTAAATCTTCTGCACTTACAAAAGCTCATTGATAAGAGTAGGAAAGATTAAGAGAATCTTCTACCTGATAGAAACTATATATTTTTTTGTTCTGGGCAAATATGATCGTGAAATGATGACTAGAGAAGCAGTCGGGCTCTGCGAGGGAAAAGTTCAGAATGCCCTCTCCAGTGTTTGCACATTGCAATAAAAAAAAAGACGATAATGGAATTAATGCTTTAAATCTCGTTACAGCGTGTGGTCCAATGATGTAAACTCAAATGTTGTAAAAATATGGTCAGATAAGACAGGAGTTGACATAAGATCAAGAGCACTCAGAGAATGAGTTGGACTCTGTACATTATGAGAAAAAACAATTGAATCCAAAACTGAATTAATGTTAATATTTAGACTTTCATCTTCAACATCTAAATGCATGTTAAAATGCCGACAATCTCTACTCAGCATTAATTGAGATAAAAAGCATCAATCTGATCTAAAGGATCTATTCCATGTTTAGTGAAGTCGTATGTTGTCGCCTTATGCTATCCGTCTGAGATTTAAAGGCCAATAGCTCCTTATCTCCAGACCGCTTCATGATCTTGGTTATCTGTTGATAACTAAATGTTCTCTGACCCATGTCTGTCTGCCAGAGGGAAAACTCGAAAGATTAAGGTCAGGAGGTACTTCATCTCAAAGTTCCCATTGTCAGGTCAGTAACAGGAAATTAGATATTAGAGCTCAGAGCTGGCTGCTGTAAAATCGCATCCAGAAACATTTTAACATGCAAAGAATATTCCAATATTAAGTTTCCCAATTATTTTTTTCCCTCGTAAAACATGTGAGCAAACAGACTTTGAGCCAGAAGCTCTTCAGGGTTGGAAAATATTGCGCGCTGTTGTGTGCCCGCACACATTTGACCGGATTCCAGAGTCCCATTGCAATTAGAGGAAAGCGATCCATCAGTGCAGGTAACAAAATAGCCAACACTCTCATGAAGCACCACCCAAGGCGTGCCTGTATCTATATACAGGCATGTTTTCTATCCCGGTGCTTGGGTGGAGCAGTGACGACTTCTTTTGTAACCTCCACACATGTCCACTATGAGCGTCTCTGCGTTTTGGTCTGCCTGCCTGAGGGGGAGAATGAAGACAATTGTATCTGCTCCAGTTACTGGGATAAATGGCTCGTTGGTCGGTAATTTGACGGGGTGCCACTTTAATCGGTCCAAACTGGACTCTGGCCTCTCCACCTGCAGTGGTGGAAGAACGATGTTACATCACAGTCGACAGCGTTAAGTCCACGCCGCTCAGAGCACTTTCACTAACTCCAAATCCAGTTTTCGGTCGTTTAATTACTTTAAGCAGTAGTTGTTATTACAGTGTTATTAGTATTTACGAGAACACCAAGACTTTCTCTTTGAAGTGTCTTAACTTCAGGTCGTAACTCTGTTCTATCCCTTCTGGAAAATATGATCAGCTGACACTAGTTGTAAATCATTAACTTGTGATATAAAACCAATTGAGCCTTTTAAAGTTATGAAGTACCGACTCTTAGACAGGATCAATAGCGGCTTATGGCTTTAGTTGTAAAGATCACCGTATAGCTACAGCAATAGTGGCCACAGCACCACCAGAGGTAACAGAGAATTGCCCCGACTAGGACTTTTTAAGTGGATTTGGATTGTTTTCCATTCAATAATCTATGAGACCAAAATCTCATCATATTACTCTGCTGAGGATGCAATACATCAGGGGCTTCAAAGCTCCAGTCCTTTATGGCCACTGTCCGGCAGGTTTTAGAGGCTTTCCCTGCTTCACACATCTAATTCACGTCGGTGCACTGTTCTTAGGCTCGTTAAGAACCTAACAATGTTTTGAAAAGATCTATTCAGTCTCAGCCAGGTTTATAAAAGGGGAAACATTTAAAACTTGCAGGCGATTGAAAGGATCCCCCTGCTAACACCATTTGTCTGTTATGGAATCCTTTTGAATTACAGGCAACATGCCAATGGATAAAACTTCATTTAAGATACTTGAATGTTTTGTTTCTTTTCTTTTCCATCCGTTGTCTAAACCCGCTAACTAGAAATCGGGGTCGCACCAAACCCATTTCAGCTGTCACTGTTCACAGGTTCTCTCCTGGTTGTATGGCTTCCTCTCACTGTCCAAAATCATGCATATCAGGTTAATTGATAATTTTAAATCGATGGTAGGAGTTCTAATTTGTCCTAATTTGTATGGGAAATGGATGTATGAGGCGGCCGCACAGTGAGTGGTGAAAGCAAAGTATCTGGAGGGTGTTTTCTTGTTTGTTGTCTGTCATTAAAATGCCAGTTTCCTATATTAGCCTCTATACAAACATTGGAACGGAGCTTAATAGAAAGTTGTTTTTATTTAAGCAGATATTTGGCACATCACTTCAGTATTCCCGTCTGTAGAGAAAATGCTACCAGCGAAAAAGCCAAAGAAAGGATGTTGTTTTTGGCGGAGACCCTCTCAACCCGCTCAGAACCTTTTGACCTGTTTGTTCAGATTTTCCTTATTTTCAAGTTCCAGTCCCTTTGCTATGATCCTAATTCTACATTTGTGATGTCTTCTGACCATCAACACACATCAAAGACAACACATGAAATCTAATTTTAACCATTTTTATATGCAAATGTTGGAAAAAGGTGAATCACTAAACACGGATTCAGCTTTAAATCACACTGCTATAAATCCTTTAACATCAACAACTTCAACCACAACAAAGTTAGAAGCTGTGGCTTGGAAACAAAGATATACTTTCATGAAGCAATTCAAAGTGGGTTCATTATTCTGTTAAACCTCGTATAAAGTTATATTTGTTGTAGTGTAGAAAAGCCAGATCATATTTCAGAGGTTTGTAATGATTTGAACCTAATAACAAAAAGAATTAGAGGAATAAATGAAAGTTCTGTTATGTTTTGGCTGACTGGTCAAATAGAACATTTTCAAAATACATGTTAGTACTGCAGATGTAATTCTTATCTCTTTTTTGTTAACCAGTCCATAAAAAGTCAAAACCATTTTCCCCCTTATTTATTTTTGTTTTAGGTTTATACACCCAAAATACCTAATCAGAGAGGAATCCAATTTTTTCATCATATATATTGATATATTTTCCGTTTAAGACAAACATTTAAAACTCTACCTGTTGAAGTATGGCTTTTTTTATTCACATGACTATTGAAGCCAGAAATACTAGTCGTGTCTTGCATCATTTGGACTGTAGGTGTCAGTGTGGTTAATAAAGTTAAAGTTAGCATATCCATGTGGATTTCCTGCTCCGGCCTAGTGTGTGTGGTTTGTTACTGTTAGCGAGCGTTGCCCGTTCATCACTCATCCTGTTTTGAAGCAGACAGTCGGAGTCAGCACACAAACTTGAGGCCATGAGGCATACAATCACGCAACACCACCTGTGACATTTGACCTGGAAATGTATAGCAGCTTCACAGGAAGTGAGCCAGATCAAAGATGATGGGGGGAAAGCACTGTAAGATATCCACGACATTAATGGAAAAGGACAGGCGAAAGGGTCAAAGGGGAAGATTATTTTTACATTACTAAGCACATTTCCACATTACGCAACAGCAGAGCCTTGTTTTTACCAAGTTTCTGCTGGGTGCATCAGAACCTGATGGCCGACCGCAAACGAGAAGTAGCTTGTTGGAATACATTTGATTAAATTTGTATAAGTGAATAGAACGTGGCATATTTTGTATGTATCATTTTCATACTGAAGGTGATCAGTACCTGTGGTTGTTTTTATTCCTGGCCATAAATTCCATTTTCTATACTGTTGACTGTCTCTATTGATTGTAAACTCCTTGGAGAAATTGAATTTCCTAAATTCTATTAGAAAATGCTAGTTACATACTATTTTCCATCTCTGCCGTGGCCTTAAAGAACGTGTCTGTAGGTTCCTTGTTGGTGAAGCCACATCCTTAATGCTCACCTTTTACTTTTGCCATTGACTTGATTGCACTGAACTGGATCTTCTAGATTGGGTTCAGCTGTTTACTTTAAAAAAATGTTCAACTTAACCAATTAATTAAAACATGCTAAAGTAACGGAGGGCTTTAGTATGGTCTCTAATATGACAAATACTCACATATGAGAATTACAAAACTTTCAATTCATCCCATAAACATATTGAACCTAAAAATACTTCTTTATTTCAATAAACATAAATGACCATAGGAAACATGAACCTAGATTACCCTCCACATCTGAATGAACTCAAAACGCTTCTACAATGTCCTTTAAATGGTCACAAGATGGATCACCGTGAGTATTTCACATGACGCTTCAATCAGTAGAGTTGATTAGTTCGATTACTCTTGAATTCCCCAAAACATATCATAACACAGATACATGACAACACAAATTGTCCAGAAGAAGAAGGTTTATCTCAGAATCAGTCTGAAATGAGTGGTTAGAACAACTCGACGACTTTGCCACATACCAGAGATTTAAGAACCAGGCTCTGTTTTGCTTTCCCTTATTTTTTAAGCATTACGTTTGGTTTTGTTTAGTCCACAGTTTCCATCCGCATCAGTAAAGGGTCTGTCTACTGGAGTGTGTCCCCCACCACCAGAATTGGACTGAGCCGGTGCAGAAAACGGACGGACTCATGGGTGTCCTCAGTGCCCTGCTGATTCGTCCTACCCCGCGTTTGTAGCATCTTTATCTGCTGTTTTCTGCCTGTCCCAGTTGGAAAACTGTAGGCTGGTTGACCTGCCAGGTCATAGGGCCTCTGTGGTCTCCTCTTTTAGCTGCTGTTGTTCTGAGCTGCAATTTTTAAGTGTTGACAGATGTGTTCCAGTCATGCAAACATGTGCAAGCACACTCACACACAAACACACACGGACGCTCACAAAAAGCCTCTGCATAGCTGTTTGAAAAGAAATCTGGAGGATTGCAATCTGGAATGTCCCATCAGGATTTTGTTTGTCAATTATGACAAAAGCAAAAGACTTCATTAACTTCTGTGGCTTTTTATTCAATTATGTGATTATGTGATGTCCTTGGAGGATTTTGACCAGTAGAGTGGAAGCTAACACACTAAATGCAGATACATTTTTTAAGAATATGAAGTGTTACCCCTCAAAACTGAATCTTATCTTGCAATATGCAAGATTTTACTCCTAGCTGGTTGTACAAGGTTACTCTTTTCATTTTTTTTTTTTTTTTAAATAAAGTGTGCTACATATTTTTTTCAAGATATAATGGGTGTTTAAGATCAAATTTTGAGGGAAGAATTGGAGATGCATTTGCTTAAATAAAGTCTTAAATAAAGACGGTGAAACTGTTCTTTTTAAACACTAAAGCGTGTAAATTATGTTTGACTGTTTTAATCAAGATCTTTGAATCAACAACCTTATAACAAAAAAATATTTGCAGTCTGTCGACGGTTTTAAAAATAGATGTTTGGTTCAGCTCTTGCTTTATTCAACAACTCAGAGTTAAAAGCAACAGATGGAGCTAAATTAACTTTGTCGCTATTTATCGTTTTTGCTTATCGCATTTGTTTTCCTTAGTTCTGTTAATACAATGACAGATATGGAGATTTATTACAATGAAAACAACATGATCGTGATAATTTCTCCTTATGTTTATGCATTTAGAAGACGCTTTTATCCGCTTGTATGCGGATACAACATCACAGTTAACATCAAGGAAACAGAAATAAATCACTAGTCAGCCTCAGTTAGAGGCAACAGTGTAGAGATAGAGAAAGGTACAGAAAGAGAAAGTGGGGTAGAGGGTTAGGGGAAGTACAGAGTAAGATTTAGGGGAGGAGGTACTCTCTGAAGAGCTGGTTGTTCAAGATCTTCTTGGAGATAGACAGGGGCACCTAAGCTCTTGTAGGGCTTGGTAGGTCACTCCACCATGGTGGAACGACACATGAAAAGACTCTGGATTGTCTTAGGCGTGGTGTAGGCAGTGCCAGACGACAATCCTTTGATGACCAGAGAGACCGAGGTCTGACGAAAGCCTTTGCAGGAGTCTTGATGTAGATGGGAGCCTTACCCTTAAGAACTTTGTAGGCTATCATCAGTAACTTGAATTTGAGGCAGGCAGCCAGGGGTAGTCAATGGTGGGGTTGACGTTGGATTTTTTCAGGCTGATTGAAGACCAGATATGCCGTAGCCTTCTTGACCATCTGCAGAGGTTTTATAGTACAGGCTTTGGAGACCAGTACGGTGACCATTGCAGGAATCGAGGCGGGAGGTGACCAGAGACTGCACCATGTGCTGGGTGGCTCATAATGGGTTTTGTAGACCCTGATCTTTCTTGTGTTTAGCCATGCGAAGCGACGGCATTGAGTGACTGAGGCGTCGTATACTTAACAGGTCAGCTGGTCATCAAGCACCCCAAGTTTCTAGCTATGGACGGAGCAAGAGATAGATGGACCAAGAGATAGAGACCAGGAGATAGAGATGCAGTTTGGGTGCAAACACTGTGGTGTATGGTTGGTTTGGCTGGGAAGAGGACCTCCTGCCTTTGTTTGGACTGCAAATCAAGTGGGCTAGATCAGGTGGAAGCTGCTGCTTTCCTTTAGGAAAACTAATTAAACATTTCCAGTTACTTTAAGCATCAAGGTGTTTAAGCATTAAGGTGTTAAGCATCCTGACTAACACCAAAACACAACACACTACAGCTTGTCCATTTGTGTTATATTACTCATTAGAAACTAAAACCTACTAATTTGAACTCATCATTGTTTGTGCCTCACAGAAAAAGCTTCACTTGGAACATTACTGTCCTTTTTGTTCCTGATTTAACATGGTACGACGTAAGGGCTAATTCTGTTTACAATGCTTATAAAGGCACCTACACGTGATAAAATGCCAAGTTTTTTTCATTAGCTCTACATTTTTAATTTTAGGTTTACTTAAGTATGATGGATTTGGTCATCTTTTTTAAGAAAAGAATCCAAATGTTCCTATTTCTATTAATATCAGGAAGGTACATGTCGTCATCCTCCTGGTCTGACATCAGAGAAATATTTAATTCAGATGGAGACAACGAGGTCGGATCTGGGTTCAGGAGGCTTAAATATCCTGATGGTAGATCAACCGTAGCTTTGGTAGATTTCCCCCACTCTTGTGTTCTTCTAATGAAACATCTTATATCCTCACGGCCTTTTTTCCTCTTAGCTTCACTCTCCTGTCTGTCCTTTTTATAGAGCTTTTATCCTGTTGTCTTAATCCTCCTCCCACTCACTTACTTCTCCCTCCCTCTTTCTTCCCTCCTTTTCTCCGTTCACTTCCTCTACATCCTATTCCTAACCTTTCTCTCCTTTTTTTTTTTTACCTCTTTTCCCGTTTATATATCTGTTTTCCATGTGTCAAAACCTTTCTTCCTGCTTCACTTATTTTCTCTTTCTTTTTCATCCTCCTATTCACTTTCCTACTTTTCCTAGTCCTTATTATGTTTTTGGTGCCAATTTCCTTCTATTTATTTACTTTGTTCTGCATGTGTCAATACCTGTCACACTAGGTTACTTGTATCTTCTCCCTTTATAACTTTCTATCTTTCCCCAGTGACCTGTTAATTTTTTTTTCATTTTCTATCTTACTTTATCAGTTTTTTTCGCACCGCCATCTTTATTCCACTCAACCTCTTCCTCCTTACTTTCTACCCTCCTACTGATGGTTGCTTCCTTATATCAGCCTATTTAGCTCTTTTATGTCCTGCATGTTCCCCTTCTTTCTTCTCTCTGTCTCTACTTCCTCCTTTTTTCCCCTAGCAAGCCTGTTCCCTTCGTCCTCTCTCCTCCCATCTTGGTTGTGTTTATGTTGTTAGCTCCTGGAAGTCAAGTCGGCCACCCTCCTCCTCCCCTCTTAATCTAACGCACTTCTCAGCCCTCCCCATTCTGCTCTCTTTCTATCCAGACCGCCTTATTCACCTCCCAGCTCCGATATATTTGTTTGTCTGACAAGTCTGCGCAGTGGAGGCTCAAAAAGCTGCGGGACTAATTTGTTGTGGATTTTAATTGAGGAAAAAGTGAAGCCCCAGTAAAGGTACCGACTGTGTGTGTGTGTGTGTGTGTGTGCGCGTGCGAATGTGTGTGTGTGTATCAAGTTGCTTCGGCATCTTATATCTTGTCTTTCTCCCAAGTGATGTTTTTTTCTTTTTTTAATTTACACTTGGTCAGTTATCAAATGCAAAAAAAAAAATTATGAAGATTTTAACCAAGATTTTAAAATGAAAAATTAACTGGAATGATGACTTATTAATGATCTGTAAAGCTACGGATCATTCAAGAATTAGAATTTTCTCATTATTTCTCCAAAATAGACCCAGTATGAAAGGGCATTTAATGAAGTTCTTTAGTATTTTGTATAACACCTTCAAAATTCCATTTAGGGTTGTATTGGGTAAAATTAGGTAGCTTTAAACATGTATCTGATCATTTTAAGCTGGTACACAAGTTTGATGGTTTAATCATAAACGAATTAAGCTGTTAATCGTATTGTACTTGTATTTACTTTACTTGTATTTGCTCCAAACCACATTTCACAAATATAGCCAAAATTTAAGACTTCAGAGTGGAGGGTGAAGATAAACGGTCACGCGCTTCAATTAATCTTTCAATGTACTGTTTTTCTGCCTTCCTTTTTAATTTTTTTTCTTGACAAATCACACTTTTGTGCACATGATTACGAATTTACTAACCTAACAACCTGTGCAAAATTCTAATGGTATTTATCTGTCTTCGTTTACATGATATCCATGTGTAGTGATGATTATGCAATATGATTTAACATAAAAAAACGCATCATGTTTGATCCTTAAAACAAAACTGAAATCAGATTTTTACACACTAATTTAATGATATGATCACAAATGTGCCTGTTTTCCTCACCAGACACTAGAACCTTCCCAGTTTCAACCTTTGGACTGTGCCAGATGGAGAAGTTCCACGGGCTTTGACATTAGAATCAGAGTACCCATAACAGATCAGGAGGAGGAGAAGTTACTGCGTAACACACACTTATGTGCACGATGAGAAGAAGAAAAGAAAATCAAATAGAAGAGACTTGAAAAGATGCCTTGATTAATGTTTGGGCTCCATTTTTTTGTACTAATGGCACTGCGATGCTATCTGCTGAGCTTGGATTTATGCAGCTTGCTGTGAATGGGTAAACATCAGTGAAGCATGGCAGCGACAGTGTGGTAATTTGAGTTTACACAGGCCGGACTAAGAGAGGCGACATTCAAAGATGCCATGGTTGACCGGATGACTCCCATCATTCAGGAATCTGGAAGAAGCAGAGCAGGATTACAAACCATAGTAGAAATTCACAGATTCCTATCAAGCTGTAATCCAATACAAGATGTTTAGGGAATTTTAAGGGAGTAAGATAGAAGGGCCATGAACTTTCCAGCAAAAAGCAGCAGAAAATGTGTCTACAAAATGTCAAAAATGTGTGTTACAAACTGTATACTGAGAAGGAATGAGAAGGGAACCAGCCATCAGGAAAATTGTTGTAGTACTGAGGAAAATTCAACTCCCACATTAGTTACAACCAGTAATTATGTTAAGGTTTAAAGCGTTTATACATGTCAGTTAAAGTTAGGATAAAGGAAAATGGTTTTAATAGGATGTCCCAACTGGGAAATTGAAGGAAGTGTGTGAGAGTGTGTGTGTGTTTGTGCGGGAAGTCTTGTGCCAGATTTGTCTTATGGTAACAAAACGGCTGTTGTGTTGACGCAGAAACTGTGGCTGAACCTCATTTCTTGGACTGCCAGGGGCCTATTAGTGCTGCCCATCTGTTTATGCATGCGTCTGTGTGTGCGCTTCTCATCAGAGAAAGACAGAGTACCTTTGCATACTAATGTGTCCGAGACTCAGTTGTGGTGTGTTTGTTAGAACCTCTTCATGAAGCAATAAAGCCAGGCGCTGTTTCTTATTAATTCTAAGGAACATAATGTTAGCTGCATAATGTGAAGATAATGTCACTTCATTAGCATAAAAGAAATAATGAATTTGCATGTGCATTATGGAAACTACAAAGCTGAAGGGAACACAGGAGCAGGGTGTATTTCAGAGAAAATTGAACTGGAATCTATCTGACTTCACTGACAGTTTTTTTTTTTTGTATTTCTTTGTGACATTTAGAGTATATGTTTCCCCTAGCCATGCCACCGAAGTTGATATACCCAAATTGAAAAAGGCACAAAACACACCATGCAGAAACAGTTTGTGTAGTTTGTGACTCTGGATCCCTCATTGTCTCTTTAAATTGTTGTTACATGTCATTCTCCTTTTTTTGGTCCATCAATTTGAGTTGGTTTCTGTCAAATTTTGTATGTCCTCACACATGGCTTATATGATGCCAGCCAGTCTCGTTTCGATGACTTAATATAGTCATTATGAATAATTTTTCCAAACTTGACTCTCACGATGAAATTAAAATCCGTTTGAATCAGAATCAGAATCAGAAATACTTTAATAATCCCAGAGGGAAATTATTTAATTGTGGTTGCATTGTCCATTCTAAGAATTATTTTAATATCTAAAAAATAATCTGAGCTCTTTATGAGAATGAGAATTTTGTTTCTCATTTTGAACTTCTTAATGTATCTTTGTTTCATATGATGTTACCATGGTTGCATAAAGTATACTGCTCTGTGTAATAGTTACAGACTTACAGACTTCCTCTTTTAGTGTTTCACAGAGTTATTAATAGAGCTGAATAGAACCTTTGGGAAAAATCGGCATAATGCAATGCACCCATATGTGTAGTCCCATGTATAGTTCAGAGAGTGCCTGGGGTGAACTTATTGTCAGCCATCAAAGCATTTAAGCCGTTACGCCAGCATGAATAGCTGAAGTAATGTGTTGAACCGTGAAACCAGAAAACGATGGAACATTCCATAGAAGAAATGAACAAATTTTCTGTCTGATATAAAAATATAAAGCTTCCTAATACAAGTCATTTCCAAGATTCAGGAAAAAGATTCAGGAATTGATTTGCTTCAAACTAACTATAGCACAATAAAACTGGAGGTTACCCCTTGAAATACTCAGCCTGGCCAGTACTTGTCATGGTAATGTCTTTTAAGTAGAATTAATCTAATAATATAGAAAATAAATCTACCTCATTGCCTCATGCTAATGAACGGGAACAAGAGGCCACATTCAGTCTCAATTGCGATTTTTGGCCAAGCATGGAGGTCAGGATGAAAGACCAACAGTACAAAAGGGACATGATGGGGAGCACCCATGGGAGGGAAAAATATGTAATCAGGCCCACGACCAGGAGCCCAATCGAGAGATGAGGGTGCAGAGGCGAAATGCGAGTGAGAGCTGATGCTGAGATGAGGGGGGTGAAAAACATCTGTTTGCTATCAGGGCATGTTTCTTTTTCTTCGTCACCTCACTGTGCAGGAGTAACGACAACACACAAAGCTGATAGGAACACAAACATCCATTACACTGCGATTTTTCATTCTATAATAATCTCTCTGTCAATGCAAACACGAATGATTTGTTCTAGATAAGCAGGTGCCACTGTGTCTGCCTGTCTTGTGTGGTCAGCAGATTTAAGAGACATCTTTCCAAATGGTCTCAATTCAATTTCACAGATGCTAATGACCCCAATTAATCCTCCGGTGTCTAACAATCTCTGTTTTTGATGTTCTCAGCTGCCATCTTATCCTGAATGCATTCATTCTTAGAAGATAGATCCTCTGGAAAAACATCCACATTTATAATACCCAAAAGTGTGACCACTCACAGTACAAATGATACTATCATAACGTTACAATGGTTTTGAGTAGATGTATACAATGTTGAACACTTAAAAAGGCTATCTCACTGACAATAACTTGATAATGTCACAGGTTACCTGCCTCTGTACCAAGACCTTTTGTAAACCATGATTTCAAAGTTTGAAATATACAGCTGGTTGTGTTTTTTTTTTTTCTAAAAGAGATAGGGAAGGGTTACCCTGACCTGCACACTGCTCATCAACTGTTATCAGAGCAGGTATGTTTGGAATTTGGGGGAATTTACATTCCAAAGTTAATGCAAATTATGGAATACGATAACTTACCCCAGACTTTGTTTAACCAAAGAAGCTAAAGGCAGAACATGCCGAGTATTGGTGGTAAAGCATATTGCAAACTCAACATCTAAACTTTTCAATTATTTGAGATCGATACTTAATTATTCTGACATGAGAGCCTGTCATATGTTTGCTGTGAATAGAGATCAAGGCCACAGAAGTACTAACTACACAGTGCTTGCATGTCAAAACTTTGTCTGCTTTGGAGTTTTTGACCATATGCACTTTCCATTGTGAGATTGGAGACAGATCAGGCACTTCCTAATAATCGGTGACTTGGAAGACATCATTTGTGTTGACTGCTACCATTCCCCTGCACCCAAAATATACTAGGTTGCCTTGGAGAAGGCAATAACAAGCTAAACTCAAACAGGAAATGGCTGTATCTTTTATGCTGATGATGCATGTGTCCAAAGTTTCTATTGTGCTTTCTGATCTGTCACTGGGCGGAAACATCATCACCCAGCCTGGTGAAATCCCATTTCACAGTCAGAAACTAGCCATAATGTGGACCAGGATGCTGACATTTTCACTTAGTGTGTGTGTGCTTTGTTGTGTTTTTGGATACCTAGTGTTATATCACGCCATTTCCCTTCTATTCCTGACAGAGGTCTCTCCTTATATTACCATTAACTACTAAGCTGCAGTCATTTCTCTACACCATTAAATGTGTGAGTGTACAGTAGAACAATTTTAATCTTATAATGTGCAGCTTACTTAAATGTTACCTTGACTGATGTGATTGGACAACACAGCAGCATTTGGCTGGGTTCAATCCGAGCAGTAATACATAGAAACTGTTGTTTTCATTGTTTTTCTTTTCTCCTTTGGCCAATATTGTGAGGGGGGATATGAGTAATTTCCACGAGTTTTAAAGGGAAATTGTGCTGCCATATTTGGTTAAAAGAAAGCAAGTCTGAATGCTAATGACTGCAAATGGGTATGACTGCTGTGGTATGGTATGTGAGGCTCATCAGCCATTGATTACCCCTTCATATGCACTTTTTTATATAGTTAAATATTTAAAAAGTATATTATAATTCTGTTTATTCACTTTAACACATAATATAACTTTCCAATTGTATTACGAGTAGCCTATAGTTGTATTTTTCAATGATAAAAGTAAAAAGAATTACAACTAAAAACCAAGTGACCCGATAGGAGATGGTGAAAAGAACAAATGCTCCTATTATATAAATATATAGTATAAATTATATAAATATATAGTATAAATATATAGTATAAAAGAATAATTCAAACATGGTGTAGCAAACAAGTACCATCATGTGTCACAGCAAGACAAAAGAAATGCACAGATAGAATAATACATAGGTTGTCAGACATGCTAAAATGTTAAGTCTTACTGTACTGTATACAGAAACACACCATGTACTTTTCTGGTTGCTTTTAGCGTCATGGGGGAAGAGTAAATTCCCACCACCGTGCATTTGTGGGTTCAGGCCTGCTCAGTTTTAGCCATGAGACAGTCACACGAATGTTTAGGTAGAAGTCTGCAAAACCACAGTTGACAATACACACAGCAAGGCAGTCAGAGAATTAAATGTAAAGGGATACCGAAGGCCAGCTCAAGGCTTTAAGCTAACTGTCGACAAAAGAGTTATTCTTTAAAGGACTGTACACAGTTCTGTGCCCTTTTCAAAGCTCCCAACTCCAAATCTAGACAAACATTTAAATTTGATAACCTCTAAGATGGGTTGTGTTTTTTTATTGTTAATTTGGCTCCTAGTCTATCTTCTCTATGTCTTTGGCTCTGCAAATATACTAGTTCATTTGGGTTTAAATGTTAAGATTAGAACCACATGTGGTCATGATTTCCAATACACAGCACTACACATTTATTCAGTGGTTGCACCCACTGACAGTGTCTCACTTTTATGCGTAGGGGTAATTCCTATGAATCCAACTTGGATTTGGCAGAACTAGAGTTACGACTAGTAATTACTGTCTTCTGTCACTATGGCTTGACGTAGATACTGTATCTGTATCTAACATATGACATTGAAGGTGACAAAAATAGTGGATTTACTTGTAAAAGACAATGGGTCTCTCAAGATTGTGGTTGCATGTCTCCTTGTCCTGTAACCTTTACAATTCTTTTTTTAAAAACTGATTGAGAGTTCTGATATGTGGGGGTTGTCAGAAGGACACAGGCCCTCTGGATATCCCATGTGGATTTAATTTAAACGCACATTGCATCAATTTGAGGAACAAACACAAGAATTGGCCTTGACATAAGACTCTGAAAGAGGGTTGTTACAATCCTCCGACTGGTGCGTTAAACCAGAACAAATGCAGTCAATGGTTTGTTAGCCAAACAACACAAAGCAAGTCAAAGATGTGTGACTTGCTCACACATGGTGACTCTTGGTTGCCGCATCTCTCAATCAAGGATGCTGCCAATACCCTTCTTGACTTTTCTACATAGGTTTGTCTCAAGTGAGTTATTGCTTGTTCTTTTGTCACTTTTTTCCCATCATTGTTCTCTCAGCATAAGTGGTGAGGCACTCATAACTTAATGATGTCAAAAGTAATAAGATTTTTTAAGTAAAGCTTGGATCTTTCGCTCCCTGTAAAATTAAAATGTAGAAATATTGGTGAAGGTGGAATTCCTCCCACCATGTAAAACTACAATATTCTGACTCCTCATTCGTCAAAGTTACATCACTTATTAAATTCACTAAAGCTCTCTATAAGACATGGGAAAGAGCAGAGGGAAATCAAATCTTTTCCAAAACCCAAATCCACCTTTACAGGATCTTTTTATATGCCGGTTTTCTATCTTGGTTTGCGAGTATGTAAGTGTTGTCATCATTTTTCCAAGGTAGGGGAAAATTCTAGTAGGATAACTTGCACAACAAGAAGCGTTGTACCTCATAACATCGCTTATAGTACTTTTTTCTTAGTTCCTTCAGCCTTTAAAGGTGAACTTTCTCAGGTAAAGAGAAGCATTATGAGCAACAGTATAGGTCCTTTTTGCAACTTGATGGCTTGGAACCGATTTTCCACGGCAGCTGTAAATTTCAACAAAACCTCAGTCTGTCACATAAGCTTTTTCTTATTAATTTGCAGTCTCCAAACGGAGCCACAAAAAAGAAGTTGGTGCTTGAGGCGATATTCTGAGACTTTACAAAGCTCCTCCAGAGGCACAGGAGACATTGTAGAACTGTTCACACGCCGGGTTCGCTGCAGCAGTGGGTGCATTCTTCATTGTGTCAGATGCGGAATTGGGCCGTAACAAAAAATGGATTTGAATTAACTCTCATTTGAGCCAAGGTCAGCAAGTAAAGAGAGATTACAAAAGGCATTTGAAAAGAGTTAAGAGGGTAAAAATAAGCAGACTTAAGAATGTCATACACAGTTGCTTGAGTAATGATACAACATTTTCCCATTGTGTGAATGTGAGAGGGAGATAACAATGGGCACTGGGATATGTGGTTGTTGAGGAATTATTTTCAGGCGTTTGCATTTTGAGGGTTTTTTTCCGCCATCAGAACTTGATGGTTGATTGATCATCTCCCCTGATTGAACCCAAGTGTTTCCCATTTAGTCTTTTGATTCAATCCCCAAAGAGAACAACAAAAACTCCTGTGAATGTTCTTGATAATAGAACATGTGGTTGGTTGATGAATGACTTATGTGTCCTCTCAAACCTCTCTCCTCTCCGCAGGGGGACCATACTTGGGCGACCATGCTGGGGCAGAGTGTTCGCTTGCAACCGGTTCCCATCCAGAGCCTCTCGGAGTTGGAGCGAGCCAGATTACAGGAAGTTGCCTTGTACCACCTTGAGGAGAGGGACCTGGACTTTAAAATCAGCATCCCCAGAGGTGGGAATATGACAATGATGGTTTTTCCGGGTGATAAATTACAGCTGTGACTGGCTGCCATTTGTATTTCCTTCACTGACCGTTTTCCAAAGTATTTGAATTTAATCACTCTTGACCTGAGATGAGATTATTTTGTGTATGAAAAGCTACATTTGGAATATTTCTCTGCACCAGGCTCAAAGCTGCAAACTGCTGTATTTAGAAAATGTTCCATAATTCCTTGTTAACTCTTGCCAAGTACCCCAGAGACCTCAACTGAATCGTTTTTGGTGGCCAGTCTGAGGTAGTGGTGTGGTTTTCCAGAACACAACTAGCTCCACAACCTCCAGTTCTGCCTTTTTATGTGGACCATTGCATCATGGTGCTGGTGTTTGAAGGACACCGTTTTGTATCTCAGGAGCTTACAATGAAGAAGGATAGTGTGTATTCTTGGCTGTTGATTTATGAGGTGCCTCTACTTTGGACTCCCAACTGACTTGAAGAAATCCAAGTCTGGCACCACTTTGAGAGTATCTCATTGAATTTAGCCCCGTTCCTGCTACAATTTGGGTTGAAAAGTCTTTGAGCGAGGCCAAATCTTCAGCTGTGTTAAGATGCTTGTAAATCTGAGGAATGAGAATGAGGCCCTAGGGATAAACTGACACTTAACCTGAGACTTTAAAAAAAAGGGGGTTAAAAAAACTTGTATGAGAAGTTGTCTTCTCTAGCTGTCCAGCTGTCTATTATGATAAGAAAAGTCCAAATAATACAACCGGATTACTATATCTTCCTGCGTACACTCACTGATAAGAGCTGAGCCGGTGATGGATAATCCCAATGTGGTGGTATGAAGTCGGCAAATAACTATTCAGTTTAGTCATCTTCAGCTGCTTTACCCAACTGTTTATTCTGGTGTTTAAAAAAGTGCTCTTTGACTCGCCAAAAAAAGAAGAAGCTTAGCTGTTGTAGGCACAAAAATAAGATAAGAGAAAGCTGACAGCCAACACCCAAAAGGTCAGTTTTCCAAGCTAAACAACGCAAGACGAATGACACCACAGCTGTAGGCGGACGACTTTTGGTCTCAGGTCCAAATTTGGCCATCAGCTTCGCAGCTCTATAGGTATGGCTACTTACGTATTTTAGAGGAACCTAAATACACCACAAGGAGCTGAGTTTTAACAGAGAGTTACTATTCCTTAACTGTATAAGAATGACATTGATTTATATATCTTGCAGCACACCAGCTGATGATAAATGCACAACTCTGTGTTTTTAGGTTGGAATTCTATTACTAGGATGATTGTTCGAAATAACAATGAAGATCTTTCCTATCTGCGTTTCAGAACCTATTTCCATGCATGCCAATCCGAACAACAATCAGCCCATCTATCTCAGTCGTAATGACATTTTGAACCAAATGATTGTGATCAGGATCCTCTGATTGGTTTGTCAATATGAAGCTATGTTTTTCCTGTTAAGCCCTTCAATTTGGATACTTTTGCGCTTGTAGAATGGATACTGAGGGGGAGAAAAAACAAGATCCTTCACTCTACTTTATCGGCTCTATCGGCTTCAAAGCATTTTTTCTTGAGTAACATTTGGATCACTAAACCCAGATTTGTGCCACACCTGTGGAGAAGAAGAACACCCTTAATAGTAACTAGCTGGCTGGATGACAGTAAGACCAAAGGTACAAGACTGACCTCTCACTCACCCCCTAATTTCATTACTTCTACTTTGATAAATAAAGCTGAAATCTGGTCGGTCTTTAAAACCATAATAAGTCTGATTAAATGCTTCCGAGGCTTTTTTTTTCATTCTCTAATGCGTCTTGTGACCGGTGAAGGTTTCTTTTAGAAAATGCTCACTTGTCCTACAAGACACGTGGATGCTATGGAACACATGTTACACAGAAAATCATCATGTGCCCATTCAGTATGAAAATTAGGCCTTTGTACTGGACATATTTCATCCAATAAAATCTGACGCGCTATCGCGATTCATCTCTGACAACATGCAGAATTACCTTTGTGCTTACTTTCCACTGATGTTTGCCTTTACGAGCATTCCTTATCTCGCCTCTGGACTGCTCCTCCCTTTGAAATACTGTTTATCTGCAATAGCTCGATCCATCTGAACTCCGGCGTACTAAAGCCAGCTCATAAAGTGGGATTCCGGCCCTATTAAACTCCTAATCTTTCACACTGAAAACGGAGAGGTTTGCATTGTGTGAATTGAGGCTGGAGGGGTCAGGGAGGGCAGGGGTTTCACAGGGGCTGCAGCAAGCTGCCCTCAGCTGAGTCGCTGCGTCCTCCAGGGGGTTTCTCGGTGGTCGACTCAGTCACCATGTAAGCTGCTTTTCTCAGACTCCAGTGTTCCCGCTCATACTGTTATTCTCTGGTACGGTAATTAACCTCCGACCCGCTCAACTTTGGCCTTGCTTCTGGTTGAGACTCAGTACACTTGTGGTTCTAAGTGTGTAGTTGAGCGCTTTCGTAGCTTCTCTTCCATCCGTGGAGCTCAAAGTAGAGTACAATTACCTCTGCAGATATTAAGTATCTCAAGATTTTCCCAGGAACTTCGTGTAAGTTACATTACTTGTTACATTGACAATGAATTTATATTTTGCATTTATTGTGCCAGAAACACAAAAAAATCTAGACAAGACACAATCAAATTCTGTATTTGGATTCAACATCAGCATTATGTTTGTTGTAACATGATGCAGTGAAACATACCATATCAAATCCACACATAGAAAGAGAAGAAAGTCTGGCTTCCTGTTTCAAATTTCTCACATTGATTTATGCTTATTTTCATGTACAGCAAAAGAATCTCGGATTATAATGGGTGGAATTAGACTGTATCTTTGAAACACCATGCAATGACAATTGTTAGGATTTTATATGTCTAACTGAGCTGTGTTTAGAATAAATTTAGCTAGAAACACAGGAAGTTCAGGGTAAGATTGAGTATTTGAGTGATTCATACATCATATTTTGGACGAAGAATAACATACAAACTGGTTATACAAGTGGGTTCATCCATGAAGTTTTTTTTTAGATGCATTCAGGACCAATAGTAGATTGTTGAAAGAAGTGGGGGCGAGGTTATTTAGGAGACATTTTGGTCTAAAATAAATCTGTTCACCAAGGCAAGGTTTTGTTTTGGATATAAGCCATCTAGAAGGAGACTCAACAAACCTTTATGGCTGTCTAAACAGACTCTGAATCATTTCTTCCAGTTCTTCCTCCTTGTTTCCCACCAATAACTACACTATCTATCTAATTAGCAGACACTGCAAATTATTACCCTAATGTGGATGTTTTGAAGCATGAAATGTAAAATAGAACATGTCTGGGTTTAAAACTTTTGTGTCCACACTATCCATTTAAGTTAAACACCATCCATGCAAACTCGGGACAAGTTTGCGTGTGTCTCTCCCATATGACACATCCTGTGAGACTTCCTGTTCACTTTACTTTTGGGAAATCTCTTCAGATCAAAGCTCTACTGGAGAAATCCAGTAGAACACTTGTCACAAGAATAAATAAAAACAAATGACGTCGAGTTAAAATAGATGCAGGGATGAGAAGCAATGAGGTGGCTCTCCCAGTATAGAAGGATTCAGTCATTTGGCAGAATTGTTTTATTTAGTTTCAAACAAAAGACTTTATGCTCCTTGCTGTCTCAGTCGCATATATGTCCAGGGCAAGGCCAAAGAAAGTGATTTGTGCAGAAAATGGGATAGTAAATCAAGATATTTAATCAGATTCCTCAGATAAGTATGCCAAACTAAAGACTTTTCCTATTTTGTTTAAATGTCTCTGAAACATGTTCAGCTCTTGTTCTTGTGGCCTGCTGTCATGTTTCCCTGATTTGACTCATCTGATTTAGATCCAATGGCCAAATAAAATAAAAAAAACCTGCTGATGGCTCATTGATGTGAATCAAGTGCACTAACACAGAGAAACATCTAAAACCTGCAGGGCACATCAAGGACAGGAGTTGAATACTTTTGTTCCTATATGTTAATGTGTCCCCCTGAGTAAGATTGCCATGTTGACCTCATATTAAAAAGCTCAGTCCTATGAAAAAGTAATACATTCAAGATATTGATGGAAAGCAAAGTTTTTAGAAAAAGAGCTTTGCAGTGTGCCTCTTAAAACATGTCAACCACAAATCCTGTTTTCTCATAAGCCCCTGAAAGAAGGGGCAGCTATCCAACTTTTTTTATACCCTTTGAAATTACCCTAGAGTTTGGTGAAATTTGTTAAAACTAACTTTGACTGGGGTTGTTTGAAGACGGGCCAAAATCAACACATTTACAAGCCTCAGAGTAAAGAGTTTTGAACACGTTCAAGTGAACACTTTGTGCTGTAAGGCTGGAAACCTAAGCCGTGAACTACCGTATCTCATTCCTGATGCCCCAGGGTAGTTTTGAGCCTGAGGTGTTAGGCTCAAAACAAGAGCCAGTGCTCTGCTACCAAAGTCAGAAGGCTTTGCTGTGTTCCCATTAGCTCAGACAACCCTGATCAAGTGTTTAGCTTTCAATTACCCCGGTTGATCAAAATCTTCACCATGCAATCGTCATATTTACGTGCCGCTGTATTAAGTTTTAAAACTGAACTCTAAAGGTAAAGGGGGTGCTTGGTTTTTCTTTTGCTTCACAGACATCAGCTGAGGAACAGAAGGTTTCTTCGGCCAGGTTTGGAAACAAAGTGCTGTGTTAGTTAGTGTGGGAAGACTTCTTTCCCATGCCTCCCCTCGGGTGAAATCTCCTCAGTCTACCATGTCTTTTCACGGTCTAGGCATCTCCTCCCGCTGTGCTCCCTGCCTCAGACGAGGGATTCTGTGAATTTTTCTCAGCTGGGTTTCTCCTTCTTTTGGTTTCGACCCTCTTTTGCCGCATGGGGTTTTACTGCTCGCGTTACATCTCGCTTTTTCACAAGTTCTTTCTTATTTCAGCCTGTGAGGAAACACTCCCCCTTTAATAAACGCCACGGGGTTGACTTTAGAAGATAGTTGTTATGCTCACACAGTGCTCCATACACAGGTGTTTTAAGTATGTACATGCCTGCGAGTGTGCCTGTTATTCTTTCCAGAGAATTCTTTGTTTGACAGATTTGCTCTTATTTGGTTTGGTTTGAAGTTCGTTCTCATGCCCCACTCTCTAGCTTGCTGCTCTACAGGGATTCCAAACCAACTGGCTCTCCACATCCTCCACATCTCCACATATTTCCTCTTCTTTTTTTTTTTTTTAAATCAATTTTCCATCAAACCCACTTTTCATCTCTTAAGCCGTTATCAGACCGAGCCAGCCTCATTGGTTTGATCATGGGTGACTCGGCTAAGGCGGAGAATGAATGCTTTGTTAGGCTGCTCTGAGCCTGTCTGCTTAGGGTACTGAAGGGAAGACGAAGTTCAGTCAAAGTTTATGAAAACGCTGAACAATGCTGTTATCCTACCAATTACACCCCTTTGGATCGTTTGGTCCTGCAGCTGGAAATTACAACTCAACTGCAATTAAATCCCACACCACCTCAGGTGGTTGTGAGAGAAGCTTCATGTATGACGCTAAAATGACATTGGCCAAGTCATTGAGAAGGGGGTGAATTCTAATCCGAAGCAGTGCGTTTTTACTTACATATGTTAAAACTCTCACCCGGTAATCTCAGACTCATGTAATGTGTTTTTAGTAAGGTGCACATTGGCGTCCATTAGCATCCATTAGCCAAGGCAACAGCCCTTAACACTCCAACCGATCAATATTGTCATGTAAACCCAACGTGACAGAAATGCTGCTATTTTCGTAAACCCACGACTTAGTCACATTTGGGATCTAAAGCAGGATTCTGCGTTTGAAGGTCCTGCGCATAATAACACCAGTCGTACCCTCTCTGCCTGCTATCTTCCAAGAGATTTGCGGCTGGTTGAAGGAGGCACTCGAGCGTTACATTCGCTTTGAAGTGGAAACACTTTGCATGAGTCCTATCCCCATCCGTCACTTGCAGGGCCGGGAGGTTAGAGAGTCTCCCCCCGGCTCGGACCAGAAGTACTGTCGTTGGTGTTTGTTTTTTTTCTCTAAATCCCGGGATCATCATACATGCCTTTTGAAATCTTGCATTTCAGTCAAAACAACTGGAACACTGCACTCTAACCTTGTTATTTATTGTTACATCCAATGTTCTTAAGACTATCTGCATACAGTCTGGTGGGGGGATGGGTGACTTTATCCTGTCATTTTTTGAGAGATTCTGGTGAAATTGGTGTTTTAGATTCTTGGCAACTCTTTTATTGTATTATTTTAATAATTTCCTTCATTCTTAAACCACCGTAGTGCCCACTCTCCAAATCTCTGCACAGCCAGAGGGACCAACCTCCAGTTATTAATGCTGGTGCAATCTCAATCACTCCAAAAAACCAGCATGTTAGTGATGCAAAATTACAGAGAATGAAATGGTCACTTATTTTCTCGACGCTTCGCACACACACCACACACACTCGTGAGTCGATCGGTTTTAGCTGGAAGCGGCATGTGTACGTTGGGAGGAGCTGTTCACTTTGGAAACAAACTTCAATTTCCTGCAGTCATGGGAATTTGACCCCTTCATCCCAACAGCAAATACAAAATCTTCTGTTTTCTCTTGTGCTATTTATTTTCGGTCCACTTTTTTTCCTTGTGAGTTTGACCCACGTCACATGTATTTTGTACAACATATTCTGCATTGTAGGTAACTGATGGTTCCTTAAATTAGCCGTCTCAAGACTCACCCCCTCAGCTATCTCTAAGCTACGAGCTTTACCAACCATAACAATGGCTTTTTCCGAGTAACCCCAGCGTCAGATGGGGAGCATGTAGGGCTCATAAAAAGAAAAGAAGACCAGGCTCGACATAAAGTGCAGACGCTCTGCAAACACACTTTGGAACCGCCGCTGTAAAAATATCCTCCTGGTATGCAGCCCTGGCTTCACTGCTATCTTTTCACCCCACTGGGTAATAGAGGAAGCAACAGCAATACGGAAGCTGAACTGTATGAGGATGCATTAATGTAGATATAAAGTGATAATAAGGAGAGACCTCATATTCTTACAAAACACAGTTGGATTCAGTTTGTTTATTAGAGTGTATTCAGTTTCTTTGGCTAGTGTACTGCTAATTACAGAATGCTGAAATCAGAGTGCTGTAGCTCTACAGAGAAGTGGTCCAGAACATTATTGTAAGTCAAAACAAGTTATTTTTTATATTCTTGGGGATTTTGACAATCTAAAATCTAAAGTGAGAGGTCATGAAATGGGGTAATGTCTTGTTGATATTGTCTTGTCCCCCCCACACACACCAAAAAAGACCCATTATCTTTCTCAAATTCGTATTATTTTGAAATTGAAAATATCTGTTTCCATATTCTGTTGTCCTTGCAAATTAGTTTTTGAAACGCCTACAACATAGCCTCTTTTTTAACTTAAAGGAACTTTTATTTGCCTTTAAATCTATGAACACAACTGAAAAATTATTCGATTTGACATTTTTAAAAAAGTATATTGTTGCTTTTCAGTATCTGCTGATTTGTGTCTGTTTAATGTCTTTGTGGACTGTTTATTTCCCATTCTTTTCAGAAACACACATACACACACATCTACCTTTCATGTACAGCCTTTAAGCAAAGTGGGCTCCTCAAACAAACAAAGACTATTGAATTTGTCTGCTCTATTCTTAGAGCTAAGGCAGAGGCATTAGCGCTCAGGTGAAAACGATTCAAAGAGCGGATAATTCAGCAGAGGAAGAACAGGACAGTAGAGGCAGCTGTCGTTTGTTTTGCATGGGGATGAACTTTGGCAACCGTTGTTTGTTCAGATTAACTCCATTGTGACTTTTTCCCCCCCTCTCCACAGAAGTACAGAAAAGAAGAAAGTCTCTACGGAGGAAATTTGACTCCTTTTCGAAGGAGAAGAAAGAGCGAGGTAAGTTCATGACACTAAAGTAGATAAACACAACATGCTCAGTGGCCTCAGTTTGTTCCCTGCGGTAAACTGTGAACGCGCCATCTCAGATATTTGGTGTTTACCACAGCAAACATCACCACGAAGGACAATGTCCCCTCTGTGCTCTGGAGCGGCCTCGTCTCCACTGGCGTCCGGTGGCTTTTTAACCCACGTCGAACACTAATGGTTCCACATACTTGAAATGCTGTGTTTACAGCGGACAAGTGGCTCAGGGCTACAATCTGCATCGTGTCTGGCTGACCGAGGCGGGCTCGTGTCTCTTTGTTTCGGCTGTGTTGTCACAGCGTCGACCGAACAGTGAACGGACACGAGCGCCCGCCAGGCTCCTCCGCGGTCACGCCACAAAAGCAATTAAAAAGCTAACAGTGGACAGGGTTTATTTTGGCTGCGATTAAAAGCAATGTCATGGCTTTGCTTGAATATTTCAGTGAAATCGTATCTTTACCGAATTCAGCCTCCGGAGACCCTGCATTCTCCTATGAGAACTTTAAATTTAGGCCTTTCTGTACCCTAATATTTATGATTCTTTTATTTTTTTCAACTTTGACCTATTGGCCTCAAAGTAGACACTATCAGACGCTAATGACTGAAATCTAAAATTAAATGGTTTATACGTTTTCATCCAATCATGTTCTTATTGTGTAATTACAATTGTGGAATTAAGTCATTTGGAACCAAATTGTGAAGAAGAATTTGAAATACTTGAATACACATTTTTAAACACAAAGACGAATCCACTATATGACGGAAAACTACCTGTACCCTGACAGAATCTAGTAATTGGACTCATTACGTCATACCCATCCAATACATCCTGGAGAAATAAAAAAATAAGGTTCAAACCCTGAAGCTAACACACATTGTTGGTCTTAACACTCAGTTTGTAGGCATCAGTCTCAGTTTGGATTACCCAAAATTCCTTAACCCTTTTCTATTTCGTAAAAACTTTTTGATTTGACCTCCTTTTACATCCAAACAACATTCTCTCTCTACAAATGCTGCAGTGAGGCTTCCTCCTACCACAGACTTGCTACAAAGATAAGTTTTCCGGAATAGTTGGTACAACTTGTGAGTCATGCACTCATATGGGGCTTGTATGGACGCTTCTCTTGAGGACTCTTAGAAATAAACAGGGAGATCGTTTTTATAGAAGTCATGTTTCCTATTATGTGGGTATCCAATTTAACCGATTTTTAAGTTGTACACTGGTTGCTCCTCTTGACTCGTTCACGTTAAAAGAGCAAGTTTAAGTTTATTGTACCACTGATCATACGTGGTGACATAAGTTTGCACTTTTTTATTGGTGTGTCAGACTCACCACATGAGTCCATCCATCCATCTGCAATTCCCCTTAGAGGGGCTGGAGCCTAACACAGTTGCCATCGGGTGAAAGGCAGGGTACACACTAGATCAACAATCATAACAGAATCATAATTCAACCTGACATGCAAGATTTTGGACAGTGGGAGGAAGCCAGAAATACCCAGAGAGAACTGACAGCCTCCAAAAAAAGTTCCCCAGGTCCCCACAGATTTGAAAAGTGAACGCGTTCTGCTGAGGTGACTGTGTGAACCAACAACGCCACTCTGCAGCCCAAGCTAGTTTCCTCTACTGCCGAAAAAGGGAGAAGTTGGATTTTTGGCCTCCCGTACGTTACAAATACTTTTTTGCAAGCCTCATTGCTTGTGTAGGAACTTGGATGGAATTTGGTCCCCGGCAATGTTGCCCAGGGATCTGCCAACACCAGATCTATTGTAGAAAGGGGAAAGAGACTGAAAGTTAAATGTTTTTATTAGTTTAGTCCCTGGGGATTAGATACCAATTTCATTCCCCAGGGCAGTGATATTGGCTGTTTGCCTTTATCTGAAATAATTATACTTTTATCATAGTTGAAATTGAAATTTTTTTGTTGTTTTTGTTTGTTTGTTTACTTACTGCTGTGAGCCGTGGGGCCATGCATCTGCCGGTGTGACCCAAATCTCTCTTAAAGAGATGTTCTCTATTCTCAGGTGATTATCACAGCAGGGCAAGGCGCGGGCAAACGTACAAGACACTTTCCCATTCCCAGGCTGCCCGCGTGGCTCTTTAAATCCTGCCTCCGGCCACTCACACAAGGGGTCTTAGCCGCTGCTAACTGAATTACTAAAAACACAGAACATTGGGGACCTGGCAGAGCTCCGCCTGGCTCCGCTCGGCTACTACGCAGGGAGGGATCCTCCAGGTGGCCGGCACGTTGCGGCTTACGTGGAGCAGGGTTCCAAAGTTGTGACTGTAATCTGTTTAGAGCTGGGGTGAGGAAAATGATGATACACTAATAATGATGATTTAATTCAGTCATTCTTCTGCCAGAGTTATTATGGCGTGCGTTAGATAAACATAGAATAATGTACGTTTTTTCTAACATATGTTGACTGTAGGACCAAAAAAAACTCAAGAAAGAGAGCAGTTAAATTCCTAAACAATGAGAGTTTTAAAACACACAGCTGTCTGAGTTTGCTCAACACCCCAGGAAGTCCTTGACAGACTCATCGGTCACAGAGTGTTTGTGAAATCTAAACATGGTTGTATAGAATTTGATGGCAATAACGGCCCCCCAGAAATTCAAATGAAGTTCGAAGACGGTTCCACAGAATGTTTGCTGATCAAATTTGCAGGTTCGTGAATAAACTTTATTTCCTCAAAAAAGGCGTTTAATGTGGAGGGGGTCAGACTTCCCACAGACGTCAGGATGGAGGAATAAGCACAGGCTTTGCGATCAAACAGTCCATTACGTCTTGTGCATGAGGTGACATCCTTTTCAATGGATCAAGCTGGCCCTTGTTGGCAAGGATCCCTTTCTTTCTTTAGGTGGTGAGGGTTAGGGGATGGGCTGGAGCCTATCAGAGCTAACGATGGGAAAGAAACGACAAAATCTTGAGTTTTGCTCAGAGTTGCTCACAACTGACACGTTTAGCATTGTTGGCGGAAGGAGAAAACATCTTCGTCAAGCCTCGTTGCTCATATATAAATTCAGTTCTTACATTTTCTGTTGATTTACATAAACACACTCAGTTTAAAATCTTTTCCGTTTCATCGATTATGAGACGAATGCTGGACCCGAGCCGCCTCTTTAGAAACTCAAGTAAGTCCCCAGACCGTCCGAGAGTTATTTCAAGCTGAGTCAATCCCATAATTTCAAGGCTTTGCAGGGCAACCCGCCAGTTCCTCTTGGCGATGTGACCTGCTTGGGGCTTGGCTTGCCAGGTGTGAATCCACGTGTGCGCGTTTGAGTCATCCATGTGTGCCGTTCCAACAGTCATGTGCTTTGTCACGGTTCTCTGAATGTGAGCACGCTTAGGCCCTTTTAGCGTGACTCGCTAGAAAAGCATTAGACGAGTGTTTCACCTGCTTCTTAAAAACAAGGAACAGCTCACATGTATGCAAGAGTGTAATTATTTCGTGTATATTAAGATGCTGGAGAGTTTTAATAGGAGACCTTAACATGACCAAAACATGAAAACCACAAACCTGCTAAAGAATGAAACGTCAATCACAAAAGACCATTTGTCAATAAAACTTAAAGGATGAAAAAAAAAGTACATTTATCGTTATTTTTTATGTGTTAAATAGTTTTTTCTACAATTGAAGTGGATTTTGAATGAATTGCAATCGCATTTGGGAGGTTAATTTAAACTTAAAGAATGAATGGGTCTAGCAGTTTCTAGCAGGTTCTTTCTTTGTTTTTACAACAAAAGTTTAATTACACCTGTTTGACATGACAATTAAATATACTTCTCCTACCAGGGGGTGAGTTTAGCTTACGTCTTTAAACCCACACTTTGTAAGAGGCTTAGGGAGACGCTTGTAGTGCAACAAAGGGTTTATCTTTGGATCCATGAACCACTCATCTGACAGTAATTGCCATTTGGCCTCCAATCCACACCAGCCTACATATCTGAACCATCAATGATTATACAGGCAATATATTAATTACCCTCTCACATTTGCTTTCAACCAAGATCCTCCAAATTATTTATTTATTGCTTCTTATTCATATGGCAGCATTACAAATATCACTGTGCTAAACACTTAACTTCCTGGTTAAGTTTTGGCAGTAAAACTATTTACAACTAGGCTCAAACACGTTTGCCATTCAATCCCGCTGTCATCCATGTGATTAGCTGGTTTAACCCATCACAACCGAATGGCATGAAACACAACAAAAACAGAATTCTTTAAACCTGATCTATGGTTATGTATAATTTCTTTAAATTAGAAGATCAAACACTCAAATCTGACAACTTGAATAATGTCTCGATTTTAAACTCTGCACAATTGAATAGTTTTTGTCTTGCCTCTCTACTTTTACCCAACACTGGGGTGGCTAGGGCTCAGGGGGTAGAAGCCGTTGCCTACAAATGGGTGAATCTGCAGTTTGATCTGCAGGTTACATGTTGAGATGTCTTTGGGTAAGTCGGCGAATCCCCAGCTCCCTGCTGATCAGCCTCGAATGGCTGCATGAAGTTTTGTGTCCTGTTTGTGCCCCAGATGAATGGGAGGGTTGTGTTAAGAAGGCCGTCTGGCACGAAAACTCCTGCCACCCTTGCTAGCACGTCATGGCTGCAGCAATCTCTGACCAGCAACTTTTATCTAGAACTTAGTCTTCCTCTTGTTGTATTTTTACACTTTGAGGGTTAATCCAGGGTGTGTGGAAAAAATAGAGATAGAGTCCTATGATGTAGCTAGGTGACGGATTTGGGGTTTTCAGCTGAGCAGCTGACCATGGAACTCAGCCCAACCTTACTCCTGTTGTGTTTACCTAAGGGCAGCGCCGCTGCTGCGGCAGTAAGCCTGTGTCAATCCCAGCGCGATGTCTGGTCTGTGACTCCGGCTGCTCTAACGGGATTATCCCTCTCCCACCTTCTCTCCCCGTCCCTCCCGTCTTATACCACGCGCCGACCTGGAACTGTAATCCTCGGTGAGATTACTGCATTGACGAGTCACCAGGTTCGCCTCAACGTCACTGGTGCTTATCGTCCGCTTGGTGGTTTGAGGTTCCGTCCGTCCGTTTTCTTTTACGCTTATTCCCGGCGGGGTCGCGGGAGGGCTGGAGCCTATCCTAGTATTCAAAGGACGAGAGGCGGGGTGCACCCTGGGCGGTCCAGGAGTTTGAGGTTCAGTCATCATAGATCGCCATAAGTTCAGTCTATCCAAAATCATAGCGTATCTACCTTCCAGACTTCTTCAACTACCCATCAAACTCAGTGTACTTTCCAACTGTCTCTTGTCCCATTAAGGCTGTAACTTTCTAGATGAATATACAGTATATATATATACATATATATATATATATATTTAATGAAGATGCACTTTGCGTGCACAGTCTGCAAACACAGTGGCGCCCACTTCACTGGACTAGATTCAAGGCTTTCGGCATCACGAGGAGTTAGGGGGCCTCCTCCCAACTTCCCACTACTAACGGGTAGAACTGTAACTGTAAACTGTAAACACTGGTTGTATTTTGGGCCAACCTTACTACAGCACACTCTGTTGGATCCCACTCTATCTTTGTCAAGTTTCCTCAAAATGGCGACGTTTTTACTATATGCAAAACACAAAATAGTGGTATATTGAACTTTTTTCACTATATGATGAGTCAGTAGGTCGGAAAAGTCCATGTCAGCTATGGCACCAAAGCATAGATGCAATATTTTGTATCTTAAACCGGGCTGCAATGCTGTCTTTGTTCTTGTTCTCTGCATGTTTTGGTATTAAGTCCCTTGTTTCCTTGCTTCACAGAATCTGCACCCAAGGCATTCAGGATCCCCCTCTCTCAGGTCATTGCCAACGACCAGGCCTACAAGCGGCGGCAGGATGCCCTGAAGGAGAGCCGGCGGGACTGCCTGGACCTGGAGGCCAGCATTCTGCACTTCAGGGCCGAGAAGCGGCAGTTCTTCAACGGAAGCAAGCCTCTGGCCAGCGCCTCTTCCATCACGGGAGGGGGTCCGGGCTCACCGTCTGCCAACTCGGTGGCCCCCGCACCGGTCTTTGACACCCCGAATAAGCCGCTGCTGCCCACGTTACCCGATAACACCGGCAGAGGACAGAGGAGAGTGAGTTGGCTTTGTGAAATAACACTATGGTTCATGGTTGCTCTATGGTGAGAAAACATTTATTCAATAATAGTTGTAAAGATCCACGACATGTCATGAAATGTGACCTTAAAGAACCAAGATGTGGTGATTATATTGTGAAGATCTAAAGTCAATCTGCTAGAATAATTTGTGAAACAGAGAAAAAATCTAATGCTTATTTCAAACAACATAGCTGTGTACAGCATGTCTGAAAACCTGTCCATCAAGATAAGACATCAAGACAAATTTGAACCATGTTGTTGAAGATTTCCACAGCTGCGTGTTATTATGGATTGTGTATTTGCATTTCCATCCATGAGTGTAAACCTCTATGCTCCAGATGATCACACCCAATACTTACTGTCATAGCAGTCGTTTTGTTAATCCTATGATGACTATCATAACAGTCATAGAGGTTCTCAGACCTGAACCAGCTATCACGTGTAGCTGTTACCTGGGTAAACAATGTTTACAAAGTCCTGCCTGACTGGAGACTTTTGATTGCAATCACATTGTGATGATTATCTTATTATTGAATGGTAATTCTTTCTGTTTTTAGTCAAATTCAGATTTCATATAAAGAAAGACCCATATCATTATCTATGCTAAGATTTGTGGCATTGTGTTGTTAAATACAAATGGTTCTTTATTAGAAGTTGCTGAGTGTCCAGACTTATTTTATGAGTGTAAAAATATTGCTTAATTTGCTTTATTAGCCAATTGCAGCTGACAGTTTCTATCAGTAGTGCGAAATAAAGGGGAATTCCAAAAGATTATGCATTCCCAATCACAATCCAAGTAATTTCTATGCATGTTGTTAAGATATAAAGGTACAGCTATTAAAAACTGACAACGTTCGCTAACTATTTATTTAGTTGCCGTACCCATAACTTTTTTAGTTTAGTGTAAATCTAGATCTCTTAACCAGTCAACAGTGGCCCAATTCCCTTCAAAGGTCTTATCTCTCAACCCCGACTGCCTTATCTGACCTCAGATCAGTTATTTTTGAGTTTGCGAGTGTAAGAGGGGTTGAAGCATTCATGCCCCTAAAAAGCCACAACAACCATCGTAGGATATTTCTTCCCAGAGCAGCTGTGCTTGGTTCTGTGTGTATTTGTAGGTGATGGATGGTCGTGTTTGTGTATCAACAAGTTTCCTATTGCCCTCGGATCTTTCCTGCAGGGACGGTTTGCAAAGGCGAGGATTCCCAGAAAAGGACTTTCTTCTCAAACTCCTCAAGATCCAAAGTGGATCTTCAGGAGAAAGATCATGGAAACTTTGTCTGTCACGACGCAATTCAAATGAAACCGCTGACAAATAGGAAAAAGCTTTGACACAAGCATTGACAAAATGTTTCCCTAACATTTGTTCAAAACTTTTTTTTCCCCCTTTTTGCTTGCTGTGTCAGACATCTTTCTCAACATAAAAATCCTATTGACAGACTTAGCTTTTAAGGCACTGCCCAAAGGTAAAATATATTCAAAAGTGTCATGAATATTCGTCAGTCTTCACTGTCGTTGAACAGACATTGTAATCCAGTTTATTTACAGTGCTTTAAGTTTATTTCTAAACCAGATGTACAATACAGAAGTGCACAGTTGCTCGTCCCCACAGAAGCACGAGCTTGGTGATAACGGATGGTCTGCTCATCAAAAGCCCATCATAAAAGCGAGGATCACATTTGAATTCACATAAATTTGTTTCACTTCCCTAAAGGCTCATTCTTTTGTGCATTTAAACTCAGAAAATACGGCTCATTTGTAACGACTCGCAAATTAGTCCACATTCAAATAGTGTAAATGTTTCATTTTTTTATGTTTTTACTTGGCTGCACTGCCGGTAGAAATTCCTCTTGTGACTTTTGATGCACCTCCAGAAAACCATTTTGAGGTCGGTGATTTATGTCTATTTGCTTTTATGGCTTCGGAGGATATCTGTTGGATGGATACTACGAGATCAGTGATACATTTTGACTCATCTATTATTGTGGCCTCTCGTCCAGCCATCTGTCTTCAAATACTTCAGATCTTTTCCTGCCAGTGTCCTTTTTCCATTGATTTTTTTCCTATTCTTCTCTCCCCTACACTGTCATCTGGCCCTTGACAGTCATCCTTCCTACTATTTCACCCAAGTCATCTTATCTCCTATTACCTCATGTGATTTTTACCATCTCTTTTTTGTAAAAAAAAAACAGAAGTTTTAAAAAGGGGGAAGTTTTAAGTACGGCCGAGTCCCTAAAAGAAACAGAAGTAGCATTTAGCCCATAAACAGACTGCTACAGGTTGGATTTTTTAGCTTTAGCAATTGAGGAACTGATGCCAACAGACCTCATCACAAATGATAAACAACTATGGAGTTTTTTTTTCATCTAAAAGTCAACTTTGTATAATATCTGTCATTTCTCTCTATAACCCAGGGTGGTCTGTCGGTGGACTCCATCTCTGACCTCGTGGAGAGCCAGTCCCGCTTACTGGAGGCGCTGCAGCTCTCCCACCCGGCCGAGCTGGAGTTGAAAAAATCCCCGTCAGAGGGGCGGACCCAAGCCAAGCTCAGCCTCAACCCCATCTACAGACAGGTTCCCCGGGTGGTGGAGAGGTGCTGCAGCCACATTGAGACTCACGGTGAGACGGGATGCCATACGTTGGCATCCTCAAACTGAGAAACCGCTGCATCCTGAGGAGCCGTACGTTAAAGCAAAGCTTTTGTTTTGAGATGTAATCATTAAAAAAATGACATCTTTTTCCTAGGTCTTCAGACGGTGGGTATTTTCCGAGTTGGGAGCTCAAAGAAGAGAGTAAGACAGGTGAGAACACTCATTACTTTGGCCGTAAGCAAATAATTGTGGGATGAATCATGAAAAACAAAGAATGTAAACTTATCGTTAACTTCTCAACTAAGAATAAAAGTTAGCTCACACGTACATATGAAAGTAAAATATGATAGCTATAGAAGCCCAAAAAGATCTTTTTTCAAACAAAATTAGACTGAATTATTATTCAACATGTAACATTTGAATGCATAGAGATCCATTTGCACTGCCCTTGACATCTATTTTTCTCTAATTTCTTTCTGAAATCTGATTATTTAAAAAAAAGAGCTGTCGAAAGACATGATGAACTGTAAATCACCAAGATCCGTAACTTTTACATCCATAGCATTAGGTTTAGTTGGTTTTGGTCAACGCAGGCTAGACTTAAGAAGAGGCCAAAAAAACCTTGGTTGCACAAAAAGAAGTCTTAGAACAAGAATGTTTTTCATCGTCAGTTTGGAGTGGCGTTTGTGAGCACCATCAAAACTCAACACAATGTACGATGCATTTGCTTGACTGCTTAGGGGCTGTCGGCCGTGGTTAAGCATGGCAGGAAGCTATGAAGAGAAGATCTGTGATCAGCCAAATCTTTACAATCTGTCTTTGCCACTGCTATGTTTGGGAAAATGGATCAAAAATCATTTGATGTGTGCACATGTGGAGAGAGATTCTCAGAAAAAAAAAAAACTGAGTGGGAACTGGGTAAAGGCTGTGTTTCTTTCCTGGCCGGGTCATCTGTAGAGCTCCCTGGTGGAATCTTCCGGTAACGGGAAGTTCGCAGGCAATTGCGTGAACCCTCTTACGTAGATCTGATGAAGCACCCTCTAAATTTAGGACAAGCACAACTAAAAATCCCAATATTCAGCAAAAAAAACCCAACTTGGGTGTAGCTGGTCGGCTGTCGTCAATGAACATTATTCATTCTAATTTAAAGAAAAAGAGCAAGTTTCAGGCAAGAGAGGAAGGTCAGAATTATGTGTGACATACTGTTCAAAGTCATTTCACCACATGGACATGTGGGACCAATGCAGGACGGCCCTAACTACCAGCAGCTGTCCCAAATTCTGTCCTGAAAAGCATCTGTCTTAGCCTGGATGTATATTTGTACTAAATTCCCTATGTAGCCAGTTGTTTATGCCATTAAGTCACTTTTGTCTGCATTGACAGCCTCCGTATGGTTGAATTTTTGGGAATATCTTAAACAAAAATGTGTTTGTATATCCAGCCATAGTCTCAGTCTGATGCAATAAGTTTTTTTCTTACAAATCAAAATCCATCAAAATGCTACATTTAAACAAAACACTTACACAATTTTTGACACTTAGATGGTTATCTCATGTGTGTGTTTATAAAGACATCAAATCTGGAGCTTATTGTTCCTCATTTATTTTATTGATTTATTTTTCACAGTCACTATTCAATCAGATGATAATCTCATCCTAATGAACTCAATAAGTAACAATAAGATCAATTTAGTTAGGTTCAGTGATACTCTATCAATCTACAAAGGGAAATGAAATCCCAGCAACATTATTGGTTTTCGAATTTGATTTGATATGGGCAAATGGCTAAGTAAGGCAGCAAAAAAAAGGCTGATCATCATGTAGAAAGTGGAAGTGTAGCAGAGAGTTAAGTGTGGAATAAACACTCAGAAGAGAAGCTCTGGTTTTGTTAAGACTTTGTTGATTCATGTGGAAGCGGCAGGAGGGAAACAGGGAGGAGGACTTCCAGAGGAGCAGCGCAAACCGGACACTTCTCGGTTACTTGCACACTCCTACTCCATGTTGATATATAAATATATATACACGGTTGCTCCCATAAATGACTCTGGTGGAGCTCTGAGTCATCCGAATCACTGTCCCATGCTTCCCATCACTCTGCAACTGGTTGCTGGACAATAAAAACAAGCTGATGAAGTGTGACATCCTGTTTTGGAGAAATCGTGTCCATCAGGGGGACCGTGGCCCCTTTATGACCCTCAGCAAGAGCGTCCATGACCCTCGTGTTTCTATCTGTGTGTCTTCTTTTCCCTGTTGTGCCGGTTTTTAATTTTTTTTTAACTGAGTTTGTCCTCTCGGTATCCACTTGTGTTTTTGCCCCCTCAGCTGCGAGAGGACTTCGACATGGGGGTGGACGTCCAGCTGGACGAGGAGCACAGCGTGCACGACGTGGCGGCGCTGCTCAAAGAGTTCCTGAGGGACATGCCTGACCCTCTGCTGCCCCGAGAGCTCTACCCTGCCTTTCTGCATGCCAACTGTACGCCGACACACATGCACACAAACATACACACGTACACTCATACACACATCCATCCATCCATCCATCCATCCATCCATCCATCCATCCATCCATCCATCCATCCATCCATCCAT
>JABUIW010000018.1:1838010-1873322 GCA_013363375.1 Menidia beryllina | reverse complement strand
TAGATAGATAGATAGATAGATAGATAGATAGATAGATAGATAGATAGCACTGTCAGAGTGTCCAGTAGCACACAAACTACCCAAAAATGATGAGGATTTTAAGGCTGATTGAATGTGAAGGTGATATAAACATTGATAAGCTTCTCCTAATAGAAAGAGTTTATTACCCTTGAAAAGTCTCACAGAGAAGGGCAGATATTTGGGCTGCCAGTGCTCTGTTTTTCTGTGTAAATTTGGCCTAAAGCGCCAGCAAAAATCTGACTCTGCTTTTGGGAGGAAAAAAAAAACATCAACTGCAAACTTCTTTCTTTTTGGTTTCACATTATTAACCATGGAAAAACGAAGCACATGTAATAACAGTCAAGTTTTGGGCTGTGTTTAATCCCATATCTGAAGGGAAGAAATATTTCCTTGTCTCGTTGCCCGCTGATCTTCTGGGTCTTACGCTTCGTCTGCGTGTTTGAAGTCGAATGTTTAAAAGCCGAGGAGGATTAAGGTTCAATGAGCAGAACTTACTTGACCCGGGCAGTGCCCCTTAAACGAAACCCTCCCCTGAGCGCCTCGCCGCACTCACTTCCTGTAACCCGTCCTCTCCTCCCCTCGCCTAGATTCCCGGCAACAAAATGACGGCCGCCAACCTGGCCGTGATCTTCGGGCCCAACCTGCTTCAGAGGGAGCCGGGGGGGGACGTGAGTCCGCACGCCATGGGCATCGAGGACAGCACGGCCATCATCAGCGTCACCCTGGTGCTGGTGCAGAACTACAGGAGGCTCTTCACGGTAGGAGAGGGCACCTGGACGCCCTTCCCTGTGTGAAACCGCTCCAGAAAATGTTTATTTCAACGTATGAATCGGATTCGGGTTGAAAAAGCAAAAGAAAAATCTCAAAACTATATAAAGAAGTCGAGAAATTAAATGGTAACAATACCTTGCATATAAAAAAAAAGTGGGAGAATGGGGCTGGAAAGATGTTGTTAGAGGATGAATGGGAAAAGATCAGTGAGCAACCATGGAAAACAACCTGCTCCCTGATTGGACGATCATCTGACGTGTGTTCCTATAGGTGTCAGCGGAGCTTCAGCAGGAAGTCCTCATGAGTCTCATCCAAACGGACCCGGATGTGATAGACTACCTGCTACGGCGTAAACTCAGGTAAGCACAGTCCCGTGGGAAGTCCAGTGGGAAGACATGGAGCAGGCCTCACAGAGTGTCTGTGCTCACTCACAGCGGGAGCCACCTGACCCTGGAGGGCAGCTCGGAGTCGGGGGGCCGGCGGGACACGGGGGCCTCTCTGGACTCGGTGGGAGCCTCCAGCGGGAGCCTGTCCCCGCTGGAGCCCCCGTCGCCACTCTTCCCCCCGGACGGGAGCGGGGGGGAGGGCAGCCTGACCAGTGAGGTGTTCCTCAACGTGCTGAAACTCAACCAGAACCGGAGGCGACAGGAGACGAGATACGGTACGCCTCAACAGGATTTAGACGCATATGGGCAAATTTTACCTTTCTATATTTTCCTTCCAAAACATTCGATTGTTGACAGTGCCCGAGACATGGGAGAAAAAAAAGAAAGACATGAAAAATTTCCTATGACGGAAAGTTCTTTGGAGAGTTTTTGGACTTCGGCGTGGAAAATACTTGATACAGGAAGCTGTTTTGAATTTGGTTAAGAATGAAAAACACTTTAGATTCAGCTGTCTTGCTTGTATATCATATCAACAATAAACGGATTAAATAATTGGATTTTCAAACAAACAGTTGCTCTCTAAAGCATTTTCAACATGTAGAGTTATTAGTAAAGTTTTGATCCACCCTATTTATCTCTTCACATTTTGCTTCCAGGCAGATTTTCTTGTAATCACTTTAAATGGCCTCGATCGGTCATTCTCCTGGATTTTTAAAGGACTCTCCGAGATTTTCTTTGGGTGGACATTGTCTGCTTGCGGGACCATTTTTATCAGTGGAATGTTGTTTTTGTTTTTGTTTGTCAAAACTGGCTTATGATAGTCAACCTGTTTTAAATAGCATTTAAAACATTATCTAACAAATTGAGTAACATTTGTTACCATGAAGCTGTCACACAGACATCTCCTTTATTTCCATTTAATAAAGTTAATCTAAAGAAAGGAAAAAAGAAGCAAATCCAGTTGTACAGTGATCCAATGGTGTCTATAGTAGAACTGATCATCAAAACTAATTAAAGAAATTATAACAAAGCTTGTCCAAGAAGAATCAGACAGGTAGAGAGGGTGGAACAGAATAAAATAAAAAAAACAATGTGTAAAAAGTTCCTTTTGTTGGGTTTTGCAGCATTGTACAATATTGAGTTGGCCCCAGGATGCGTTATTCCGGGAAATAAAACTGAAAAGCCTGTTAATGTCCTGGAACTCCTTTGGGTGGGGGGAAATAGCACTTTTTATAAAAAGGATTATACATTATCAAGTTATGTTTGCGCACAAGCTTTCAGAGAAACAGAAAAGGATTCCAGGTGGTTATGGTTATGAAGGATTAATGAGGCAACACCACCATCTAGTGGTGGAATCCTGCAGGTTGGGGCGGTGAAACATACAGATAAATGCCATGGAGAGTCTTTTAAAAGAACTTTCTGAAGCTCGTGTCCTACTTTTGACCCTCCAGGTGACGTCCATCCCAGTAAATCCATCCGCCACATGCGCCAGTTCCACTCCCACCACAACCTGCTGAGCCTGTCCCAGTCCTCCTCCCGGCTGCTGGGTCAGGACGCCGACCCCCAGGACCGCAGGGGCGCGCTGGGGTCGGCGCTCAGCCTGACCCTGGGCAGCCGGGGCAGCTGCTCCAGTCTGAGCGGCTCCACCGAGAGCAGCATCTGGGTCAGACAGGCGCCGCCGGACGACAGCAAGCCCTCGCCGGCCGCAAACTTCTGGGACTTCTTCACGGGGAAAGGGTCCAGCTCTGAGACCATGGTATGATAAAGGAAGCAGAGCGGGAAGGGAACTGTCGTGTGTACAGAGAAGCTCCATCCTGAGGTTTCTCCCCGACTAAACGGCCGTCATCCCAATTTGGAATCTGGAATTTCAGGTTTTCGACCACTGAAATGACCATTATCGAAATATTGAATAATGAAAGATGCTATGGAGAGATTTTTGGAAAAGGATTTTTTTTTTTTTAAATGGTGTATATTACAAAAGATAAAAACTCATCGTGAGCACACAAAAGGACAAAACCCAGAATATTTTAGATGATCTGAACTGTAAGAGTAATGATGCTGGTATGGTGTTTTTTTACACAGACAAAAAAAAACAAACAAACACAATAACAGCATTGCAACAGGTTTCCTTCAGTTATATGTTAAGTAAAAAAATTTATAACACAGACGCAACACAAAAGTGATTATACAGGTGGAAAAAAAAAAACTAAAAAATCCTAAACCGAACAACAACCTTTTGAACTGAAACCCCTTAAATGGATCCTTACTGGGAAGCGTGACGGTCTCATTCACTCATTAACTCCTCAAAACTCCACAGAGTTGAATATAAAACATGGTTAAAGTGTGGTCTGAGACACAAAAACATGCAGGCGTGCTAAGAAATGATCTAAGTCTCCTCCAAAACGAACTCCAACCCTGGACTACATGGCGGATCAGGACTCATAAAGCTAATAATAGCAGCTGTTTTACTGGATTATTTCATCATGATTCGCTTTGTTTCAGCAGCATGAGCTGCAGCCCTAAATATTTGGATCGGACTTAGTGGCGGATCAAGGGAGCAGTGGTGGGCTCGGTTTATCCTGGAGCTGCTCGTGACTCGTCACTGTCTTCTTGCCAAATCGTAAGCGCTGATGTGGGAAGTGTTTCTACAAAAAAAAGAAAGAAAGAAAAAAAGGCTGTTCCTTTTTCTGTATCGTCTCTAATGATGCTTTAGTTGACGCACATACTGTGGTGTGACCCACAAACATAGTGCTAGTCACATCTGGCAGTTGAAGACAGGAGGGCGGATTGGCCTGCCATACATTAAGGTCCTCGGTTTCCTATTTTTTTCTTAATATCATGGGCATAACATGGACTATACTCAAACATTCATATCAGCACACGCAGACTAGATGACTGGCAAGTTAGGACTTTAAAATAAATTAAACCCTGGCTGTATAGTAAACTGTAACATAGCTTCAACAGTAAAGCAAAGTTCAGAGGTTTTAAGGGTCAAGTTCGGATTCAAAATATCATTGGTTCCTAAAGGCAAGACTATTTGGAAGACTAGTGGAAAACATTCAAGATTGTTTACAAAAAATCTCAGATTCTGGGCCTCTGATTCTGGAAAGTACAATCAGAAAAAGGCCGTACAAGTGAGGCTTGTTTTCTAAGAATATTTTTGCCTAATTTTAAAAAAATACGTTTCAGAATGGCTTAAGACACGTACAAACCAAAAGACTTCTCAAACAATGTCCTTTGGACTAAAATATTTAAATATAAATCCAAGAGGTGGCTTAGATTTGAAAAATTTCAATACGAGTGGCTTAACATGTCACATGCTGTTGTTCATCTGTGGTTATAATCACCTAATTTTATGACTCAATTACTTTTTTTTTCTCTTAAAAACTGGTCTTCTCCACATGAATGTCCATCCATCTACGCTCATGTGTTCGGCCCTCCCAGATTCTTGTTTTTTTCCACTTCTTAGAGAGCCAATGTAAAAACCTATCATGGAATATTTCTTCAATCTTTCAGCAATAGCCTTCGTGCATGTATCTAAAACTGTGACCGTTACTCGGACGTTGATATGGTCTCCAACATTTGACTTGCCAAACACCATCAGGAATAAAAGGCAACGAGGCATAAAGTCGGGTTGAATAGAATTTAGTTGAATTTAACGCAAAACATCGAAAGAGATATGCCCACCGCCATCTTTTTGCTCTGGGAAAAATAAACAACTTGTCACACTCAACTGACCTTTTAAAAAGAAAAGATTTCCAGTAACTTGTGCTGGAAATTTACCGGACGCTCTTCAGGTGTCGAGTTCCTGACAACACAAGAGGGCATTATTCACCACTTTATTCTCCTTCCTGCAGTCTGTGGACGAATGCAGTCATGTGTCATGTGCACAAAGAAAGGTATTAGGTTTGGGAATAATGCTGAACAACTAAAACAATTGTACATATCCTGTGATTTTATTTTGGTGATTTTGTGTTTTTTTTTTTAACAATCAGTCCCAGTTTCTTCTCTATAAAATGTCTTGTACAGACGGTCTTTCACCTCAGCAGGTGACCCCCCCCCCCTTATTTTTCCGATTCCTTATAGAGAAAACAAGTTATATTTTTCTTCTTGTTTTTTTATGAAATTGTAAAACCCATTAAAGTGCGTTCAATCGCTATACCACATTAAAGCTCCTACATGCAGAAGAGTCGGAGTGAATCTGCTTATTGTTGACCGCTCAGCCAGGAACATAACAGAAAAGAGATGAACGCACTGAGTCATCGTTCGGAGGGTTTCTTGGAGCTAAGGTCATGCTTTTGGCAGGGAAACGAGCAGAGGATTGATAATGTGAGGCAGGAGAAAACAAAAAAAAAGCCCCGGGGAAGATGATCTCACTCGCAGGCAGAAAGCTTTTTAGCTCCGCTTTTAACCTCAGATCTTTTTTTTAAGGACTTTACAATAGGAGGCTAACAAAATAGAACACTGGCCCAACATATTTAGTTTGGTCAAAAGAAATTAACTTTGCTCTAGCCCAAAATACCATTCTAATGTTTAATAGGAGGAGCAAAATTCAAACTTTAGACACAAGCTTTGAGGCTTTGAACCACACAGGCCGTTTTGACTGGTTCTGACATCTTTACCAACACCAAATTGCTAAATAAAAAGATACACCTTATGGAGGAACAGGCAGATTTCATTTCCAGAACATTCTTTCTCACTCATCGGGTGGATTATTTCCAAATAAAATATGGACAGAAACAAGAAAAGATTGTTATATTGTCTCTAAGTTAGATTTTTCTCATTGTTCATGTTCTTCCCTTTCAAATGATCAGTTCCATGCCTGCCAAAAATGTAAAACATGAAAGTGTACAGTGGAAAACCTGTTAAATACCCCAGCTCCTGTATTGAATGGGGTTGTACCAACAGATTCCACTGAATCCTCTCTTTGATCCAGCGACCGATCCTGAGTGTGCGTGAGGCAAATGTGGAAAGAAAAGAAAAAGAAAAAAACATTTAACAGGAAGAAGGGGCGGCCATTTGCCTCTACCGGCGGGGGTTTGAAAGATGGACGACAAAAACCTAAACAGCGGCCTAAAGAGACGGGATCGCAAGTTCACGACCACGATGATGTCACCAGGTGAGGTGAGTTGAGGTGCATCATGGGTAAGTCCCCCCCCCCCCCCCCCCCCCCCACCAGCAGTTTAGGCTTATCGCAGCATCTCTGTGAAATGTTTCAAGGTGACTCGAGCCACCCCCGAGGATAAGCTTGGTAAAAAAAAAACAAAAGGAAAAACGTTTTAAGTCCAATCTTAAAGGTTAGGAGGTGGTGGGGGGGGCACTTCCAAGACAAATCCCGGGAGCCAGTGACATAAGAAAAAGGCCTGATAGCTGAAATCTCTGCCACTGTAACTCCAGTAAGCACAGGTAAGCCCCCAGTCTGTTCTATCTGTGTGTGATTGTGAGATCTTTACGATATGAGCAGGTCTGATGACGGAGCCTTGGGTTATCAGGCTCCTCTCTTATGGAACCAGCTGCCATATACCTTTAAGATTAGACAAAGCTTACAGTTGGGGATGGCTCGGGCGATGTAAAAACTGGGCCAGGAAACTATTATTAGAGACAATAATAAACTCAAATTTAGCCTGTTTGATATTAATCCATGCATTTTGTACCGTTTCTTGAATTCCATTCTTGTAGTCTTTTATTTGATCTGTTTTTAGTCTTTTTGTACCTCTCGTTAGGTTGTATACTTGTGTGTGTTTGTGTGAGACTAGTGGGCTTGTGGAGTTTTAAGCAATATTTTCATTATTTTCTTCTCATCTATCTTTCCTGCCTATCTCTTTTTAGTCGATTACAATCGTGCAAAGCACAGTGTGTCAAAATTCTTTTTGCATGAAAGGTGGTTTAAAGTGAAAGATTGCCCGACTGGCAGATAAATTTAATTTTGAATTGAATGAACTGGTATTGATCAGATTGTGATTGTATTCCAATGACTTGGAATCTTTAAAGTGCCTAGAGATGACGTTTCTGTCATTTAGTGCAATATAAATAAATCAAACTGAACCGAATTGTATTGAAAATCACGGGAGACCGACTTATATTTTATTCTTGTAAACACCAGGCTTTAGTAACAGAGACGTGAAGCCCGGTGTCCTATACCTGACGATGGATGAGAGTCTGAACAGTTACATTCTTTTGTTAATTTATTTATAATGATAATATACATCTATATTCTATCGCCTAAGTATTGAGTTAAAAAAACTTGAAACAGGCCAAAAACAGGAGCACCAGCTGTTTTTTTTCAATCTATTTATTTGTCATAAATCCTTTCTGTGCTTCAAAGCAGCTCTTCTCTTCGACACGGCCGTGACAGGACAGTTTCCGATCAGTCTTCTTTAGAGCAAAGTGTGTCTTATCCAGTCAGAAAGCGGCCCCCGTGTGTCATGGTGACGCTCTCCAGCTCCATCTCCTCTGATCGCCGCTCGGCTTTGAATTGAAATGAATTAAGAGATAGAGACGCCCCCACAAAAACTGGCTAGAATTTGTCAAATATATTAGACAAGTGACACACTGAAGTAAAAAGTTAACAAAAATTAAAAAATAAAAAGAAATAACACAAAACGTTTTTTTTTTCTCTCAACTCTGTAGACTTTTAAATCCCAAATAATGTGCTCTTGTGCTTATTTCTGTCCATGTGTACAGTTTTTTTGTTAAAACTTCAAAATATAAACATCATTTGGTACATATGGAAGTCTCCAGATTCTGCTTGAAGTCCTTTTAAACCATCATGTTCTTTCTCTGGCATCCGCAAAGCTGGAAAACGGTTGGAAAACAAATGGAAACAACTTCCAAAGCATTGTGCGGCACATTCCTTTAATGTAGATCATTTCCTTGAAGTTGATCAGTTCACTTCAAGAGCAGCCTGTGTGATGCGGAAAGGAAATAGTGTTGATGTCTTGGACCTTGATTGGCTGATCTAAGAGTTTAGAGGGCGATTTACAAAATTTGAGATGTTTGTGACATCCAATCTAGATCAGGGCTGATCGGCACTCTCAGATATGCTTTTTTAACCCAGAATCATTTTATTTTTATGGTAAAAACCCATTTTGTTGTGAGGCTGTGACAAAAACACTTGGAAAGACCAACTAAAACCTAGAGTTGTTTTGTTTATGTGGCTAACTTAAAAAAAAAATCAATGGAGGTTTAGAGGGTATTTAAAATGGCCTCTGTGAACAAAGAGGCCACAACACAGCAAAACACAAACTGTTAACACTGATGACATCGTTTGACTCACAAGTATCATGATTAGCACTGAACAGAATATTTTAAACAAATGCCCTTCATCAAAAACTACAGAAAGCAGCTGAAAAAGCTGCGAGAGGGAGTTAAAAAGTCTGTTGACAACAGCTTTTAAAAGGAGCCGTCTTCTAAATGATGCTAGCTTTCACAGGAGAAACCAGCCACTGACTCAGGGAAGTGTCCCCTTCCATGCTTCCTTCATGCAGAGCCTGGATGAAGGCGGTCAGTAAAAAGAAGCAGCTGAATTCTGTGCAAAAATTGTGGTTGAATAATAATCTTCTGAAAACCCTACTAAAAAAAAAAATACATGCAAGGTCTTAACTTTGGTTAAACATTCAATAGATATTGGATGAGCTTGAAGACACGTCTTCCAGTAAATCCATCATATAACTAGACAGTTGGTACATTCTTTTCATTATTGACAACTAGCCAAACTGAACTGCCCTCTTAATTTTCATGTGCATCGAAGATTACATTTTTAAAAAGCAGGCAGCTACTAGCTTGCTCATTTGCAAGCAGCTAGGAGTCAGGACTCTAGCTCAGAGCCAACTGCATGGTTAACTCATTGGTAGGCTGCTAGGAGTCAGGACTCTAGCTAGGAGCCAGCTAACTAGCTAGTTTTGTGGCCAATAGCTAGCAGCAAGAACTCTAACTAGGGGCCAGCTAAGTGGTTAACTCAATAGCAAGCAGCTGGTAGTTAGCTGGGAGTCAGGACTCCAGCTAGGAGCCACCTAAGTAGCTAGTTATATGGCCAATAGCTAGCAGCTAGGACTCTCAGGGCCGGCTAAGTGGCTAACTCAATATCAAGCAGCTAGTAGCTAGCTCATTGGTAGGCAGCTAGGAGTCAGGACTCCAGATAGGAGCCACCTAAGTAGCTATTTCTACGGCCAATAGCTAGCAGCTAGGACTAGGAGCCAGCTAAGTGGCTAACTCAATAGCAAGAAGCTAGTTGCTAGCTCATTGGTAGGCAGCTAGGAGTCAGGACTCCAGCTTTGTGCCACCTAAATAGCTAGTTCTACGGCCAATAGCTAGCAGCTAGGACTCTCAGGGCCGGCTAAGTGGCTAACTCAATATCAAGCAGCTAGTAGCTAGCTCATTGGTAGGCAGCTAGGAGTCAGGACTCCAGATAGGAGCCACCTAAGTAGCTATTTCTACGGCCAATAGCTAGCAGCTAGGACTCTAGGAGCCAGCTAAGTGGCTAACTCAATAGCAAGAAGCTAGTTGCTAGCTCATTGGTAGGCAGCTAGGAGTCAGGACTCCAGCTTTGTGCCACCTAAATAGCTAGTTCTACGGCCAATAGCTAGCAGCTAGGACTCTCAGGGCCAACTAAGTGGCTAACTCAATAGCAAGCGGCTACTGGCTAGTATAGGGGGAAGTTGTTTGGAAACGGCGGCCCAGACACAGTGCAGGTAGCAGCTAAAAGTTGCTAACAGACACGACTCAGCCTGGCCAAAGCAAAAAATAGGCTTGCAATACAATGTTTGGGAAATATGTGGTTGTCGCCATACAAGCATCGACAGGCATTTAATAATTAAAAAGGTGGGACTAAACATCAACCAGCCTGACTAGATTCAGTTAAAAACCTTGGTCATGATCCACAATAGTGGACCGAGGATCTCTTAGGCTGCTATCAGGGCAGCGTTCGAACTACTGTGAAGAGCATGTTATTCAAAATATGCAACAACTGTCCAGCACTGCAGCAGCAGGAGTGTTTCCGCTGAAATTTGCCATTGTATGGCTGAATATCAGCCTGTCAGTTTTCAACCTGTAGGTACATCGTTCAATATGTGCACATTTAACCCGCGTATTGTGAGACAGTCTGTCAGAATTGTCTAAAAATCTCTGTCACTTTGTGCGCTCTATTGAATATATATATATATATATTTCTATATATATATCTTTAAAAAAAAGATACAAATGTGCATTTGACAGTATTCTGAAAAATGTCAGACATGTTTGTGGTCCACAGAAAGCAGAAAAGAAGGGGGGGAGGGCAGAAAGTTAGCTTATGCTGTTATAATACTTGCCATTCATAGTGTCTTTTGCCAAAATGGCACCAAACTTGGCTAATTATGGCACGACACAACTTCACAATGCAAAATCAACTGTTTCGGCCTCTACAAGGGGATCATCATCTTAAAATCATTCCACTTCATACTTTACGTCCCTCCTGTGTTCAGAAATGTCTGTTTTCTACCGATGGTAGCATAAAACATGATCACAGAATATGTCAACTGATGCTACACTGCTAGCTTAAATCATAGATAATGTAAATTGAATTTTTTGGTCAGTTTACCTAAATCATTGTCAATATTCAAAATAAAGATACATCTAATATTTATGATTAAATTAAAACTTCAGTCTGAGACTCAGTCTTTTAAATTATTGAAACACCGACTGGTGAAGGCCCTGTCTCCTGTTACTAGCGCTGCAAAACGGAGTTGGATTTGGCGTACACATTCAAACTGTCAATCTCTAAATAAAGGTGGTGTTAGTTTTATCCCTTTCAGGACTGTGGCAACATGATAGCGGTATGTGATTGCGAAGAAGAGGGAAATCTACATCTTTTAAAAAAATAAAATAAAATTAGCTAAGTTAGCATGGTGTAATATGTTTGCACGCAAAAGGAAATAAACCCCGACGGAGTTTCCGCCGGCAACAGTGATAACGAGGCCCGCCAATCGTCTGAGGCGGCCGAGGCGCCGCCCACAGCCGGGCGCTTTTCCGCCTCGGGCTGGCCGCTCCGTCCTCGCTGCTGGACGCCGCCGTGCAAAAAGTGAGTGTTGCAGAATGAGTCCTTTCGTATATTAAGGTGCCTGTTGCGGTGTGGGTGGGGGCGGTGGATTTGGAATCCGCAACCCCGCACGCGTCTCCACCCGTCCCGGCGGCGCCCTGCCGCAAAGCTCCGCCTACAGGGAATAAATCCTGGACAGCTAGGCCAGCGCACTGGGCTGACCGGTGGCTGCCGTGAGCCCCGCCCCCTTCCGATGAGCGGACAAGTCTATTGGGCGTTTTCTCCCCACTGGCCTGTTCAGTCTCTGGACTGGTAGAACAAGATGTACCCCGACTCCGAGTTCTTGGAGATGTCTGACGTCAGGCCGTAGAACTCCTCGATCGCCTGCGCGTCGATTTTCTACCAGAGAAAAGATATTTTGTCAAAAAAAACAGGAATTTAGATGATGTCCCTTAGGCTGGACAGAAGTGGAGAAATGATCGGTATTTAGCATCATAGTGAGACTGCATACTTAAGTTAAGCGTCTATGCTCTAAAACACACACTGAGTGGATTATGAATATATACACTAGCATAAGAGCATGTTTAAAACTGCCTTTGCTAACAAACTAGGTGGTGGTAAAAGAAAACTGACTGTATGTTTAGAAAAATAGAGTTGCTTCTGACTGACCCAAACACTCTCAGGCTCAAACTCAAAATCTCCAATTCCAGTCAGAGAAAAAAAAAAGAAAGGACCAGACTAAAAAAAAAAGCTTGGCAGGGAAGAATAAATCCCCACAAACTGTTAAAATGATAAGTTAGTGTTTCTGCTCTGCGGACTCAGCAGAATCTTGCGGCCCAGATGTCTGAGCGGGCTTCCGTCCAACGTAGTGGAAAAACACTGCGCGTGCCGGCGGGAGCGGCTTTAAACGCCGCTCCCTGGTGGCTGTGACTGAGCCGTTTTCTCTCTGCTCAGAAGGCAGGATGAAGACTCCATATTTTGGATTGATTTTTTTTAGAACAACTGTGGCCAAATACCCATAAATTCACTTTGGTTTTTTTTTCCTGGAGTGAGTCGTTATGCCTCGTCTTTGAGCGGTGGGAGGAATAACGAGCCCAACTCTGAGCCAATTAAAGCTCTGATCTGCATACTGAGTCCCATTGGTGCGGGACACTGGTGACCGTTAACCAGCCGCGGACGGATGGCGGCGTGTGGAAGGAAAGAGAGAGGAAACGGGCCTCGGTTCTTTTTTTCTCACCTCCACGATGTCGTCGTCGAACAGCAGCCAGAAGCCGTGGCTTTTCACGATGGTGATGTAGTGTCCACGGTTGGGGCCACTGGGAGGGGACACGCCGTAAAAAAAGAGCATAAGACATCCACAAAAACAGTACAAACAACGACTGAAAGGTGTTCTAATATCCTTATGGATAAAATAAAGAAATCTAAAGCCGTTTAAAACCCAATAGAAAGACGCAGAACACTCCAAAAAAAATAAAAAAGAGCTCATCTTTTGATTTAATTTCCCCTGGTTTGTGAGTGGACAGCAGTTGCTATGACTACCTCATTGAACTTGTGTTGCTCTATTGGACAAAAAGACATGATATCGTATATACCGCAACTGTTTATACTCCAGTTGTATATCTCCCTTTAAAACGTTTTTTATTGTGCTTTTAACTCATTGACTGCCAGCCATTTTCAGAACAGAGTCGCTCACTGCCAGAGTTTTTTGAGCATTTTGACTGATTTTTCAAGAGCCACAGAATAGTTTGTGCTATGACTATGTAAACACCGAACACACCAAAAGAAAGAGTAGACTCTCTTCTATCATCAGGAAAAAAAATTAGTTTCTTCCTTATTCCGTTCTTCCTCGACGTGCGTCTCACCGGCTCCATTTCTCTCATAGCGAACCATTGCGTTTGTTTTTATTTGCTTACAATCTATGCTAATCTCCCATCAAAAGTGGCACTGCCACCTAGAGGGTAAATTTGTTAGTACATACTCTGTCTAGAAGCCGATATTTACGGAAAAACTTTCGCCGATCGTCCCCCAAGCCACTCGCATTGAAAAACATAAAAGACGTCTATAGACGTCTTTGGCAGCGAATGAGTTAAGTTGTTTGTGTTATGGACATGTATAATGAAGTTGTTCCGATTTAACTGAGTAAAAGCTCTTAACAAAAACTAGAAACAACCCGGCTCAGTTTTTACATTTCCCTACATAAATTTTAATTTGCCTATATGAGAGAAAATGTACCGAACTACGCTACCGACATAGTTTGTGTTTCTACAGGGTCTCCGAAGAGCTGTTTGAAAATAATAATAACCGGAAAACCCCTACCTGCCACAGTGTACGACAACAGCGACCAGGTCGTACATGCGGTCGGGGTTGGTGGCGTCCCCGGACGTGTTGAAGAGGCGGAGCTCCAGGGGGAACACCACCCGGTAGGACAGCTTGGTGTAGCGGTGCAGCTGGTCCATGTACTTAAAGCGCTTCAGGTGGAGGGCGAGGATCATGGGCAGCTTCTTCACCCTCATCCTGAGGCAGACAGGAAGAGGAGTTGACGCTGTACTGTAATGTAAAAAAACCCTAGCAGAGCTAAAAAGCTTTGACCGTTCTACCGCCAGAAGCATAAACCTGTTTATTTTGAACCTCCTGTGGGATTCAGCTGCACGTTAAAGCAGGGTTGATGACGGGGTGGGCCCCTTTTCCAGCTAACCGACACCCCCGGTGGAAGAAAAAATGGTGGTTTTTCTCTGTGAAAATGCGTGTGGCGGTTCATACATTCTCTGAACTGGACTTTTTCCATCAGCTAACCACAGAGGTCTTCAAAAGAAACTGCGTGAAATGGTGACGAGGTGCGGTAAATATGATTGCCTCTCTAAATGTGACAGGAAGGCCTCGGCCGGTTGCTATAGAGACGAACAGATGTGGTTTCGGAGGTACACTCGAATGGAACAGGGTGCGAGCCTTTTTAATAGAGAGAAAAAAACACTTTCCGATAGCTGTCCCCCACCTGTCGCTGTGTCAGCGACGTGAAAAGAGAACGAGGACATCTTTGTTTTTCTCAATACTATATGGTTAAAACAAGGCTGGGGGCAAAGAGTTAGAATCTATTCGTCAGAAACGTGCTTTATGTATCTCGGCTTTAAAGACATGAGCGTATAAACAAACTCATACAAATAAATTGATGACTAATTTATTATAAAGATACAGAATCACATGAGATAAAAAACTGTTAAAGTGAGATAATCCAGAGCTCTGGTCTCAGGATTTGTCAATGCTCATAAATCTTTGTTTAAATTTTAAATTAAAAGCACCTAAAAGGGAAAAATTTAAACAAAAATGCTCAAACAGCACATCAAAATGGACAACACTGCACGGCCTCTGTAAGTATAGGGAACGGAGGACGCAGTGTGTTCAGTCAGAGGGTTCTTCAGCTCACAGCGATAGCCTAACCGAGTCGCTCCTCTCCTCCTGTGGAATAATAACTCTGCCCCCCGGTCTCTGCTGACGCCCCTCACCTTTTCTGGGCCTCCTGTTTGCTGCGACACTGCTCACAGTAGTATTTGTATTCGCTGCATAGCGTCTCCGTGTTGCTGAAGCCCCTGTGGAAGCACAGACAAACGGACCGGTGAGGAAAAAAGACGCTGAGTCAGCACAAAAAGCTGTTTTTGTGTGTTTTTTTTACCTCAGGCAGTGTGTAATTGAAGTGTTCTGCTCCACGTCCACCGACAGATCCAGGAAGTCCTCGTCCTTACTGCTCACCTGCAGCAGGAGGAGCAAAGGGACGTCGGGTCATATGGATACTCGACTTCAAAGGGCCTGCAAAGATCCTACTAAAGGAGGCATCTCAAAAAAGATATATGTTTTGGTGATTCATCAAAATAACTATCCTGCCAAGTAATGTTTATGTGGTTTTTATCCATCCCGCTTAACGTTTCATGGTCATGTTACACCTTATAACCACACCTTCTTTCTTGCCTATATCCTGAGTTGTCTGATGCAATGAGGTTTTAAGGTATTTAGAAACTAAGTAAAATTCCGTGTTGACAAAAAACATTCAAGTATCAGTTTCGTTATCAAAATGGGCTCGAATTGCTATTTTTTCCGTAACAATTGTTTCCGGAGCAGATGCTTACGGCTTCACAGTTGAGGCAGCGCGTCTCGTTGGTCAGAGTTCCTTGGAATATTTCGTGGACCCAGGTTTGCTGCGTCTCCTTCCCTCCTTCCCCTTCTCCTTCACTTCCTCCTCCTCCCCCTCCACCCCCCCCACCCCCTCCACCTCCACCTCCTCCTCCTCCTCCTCCCGCCCCCCCTCCTCCTCCGTTCTGCACCAGCTTCCCGTTCTGCTGCCGCTCTTGGCTCTTTTCCTCCTGGAGGAGGTCGGCAATGGTGTTGAGGAGGTAGTTGAGGAACTCGTGGGCATCCTGCTGCATGTAGTTGTCGAACAGCTCTGTAAGGGGGGAGGGAGAGAGAGCAGAGGGATGTGTGAAAAGTTGGGAGAGGGGGGGTAAATAAACAGGATGTGCCGGGGAAAAGTCGAGCCGCCCTCTCGTTCGCAGCTGCTTTCCGCTCGCCTGTTTGGCCGACAACGCGACTTCCTCAGCTGCGTCATTTTCTTTTCAGCTGACAGCCGCTATCTTTCCCTTTTCACCGCTCTATGTTCCGCCAATTTCTCCATCTCCAATCTCTGCGTTTGTTCGGGCGGTGAAAAGGAAGGCGGGTTGAAACCCGGAGGCCTCGCTGCTGGTGTCCGATTCCCTACCGTTTTCCTTTCGGAGCCGCGAGATGAACTTTTTGGGGGGGATCACTCCGACTTTCTTCTTCTGCGTGGCGATGCTGTTGAACAGGTCGGACAGGCAGGTGAGCAGGGACTCCTTACGGCGGGGCTGCACCTGGAGGGGAGCAGACGCTTTGAGGAGTCGCTCTCGGCTGTAGATCCCCCCCCCCAAAAACCCTGTACAGAACTTAGCAATCTTTTAAATGGGAATCGGGTGTTTTTTAAGCAGGGAAACTCCTGCAGGACCCTAATTTTGCTTTTTACTACAATTGTTTTGGGTTCTTTTCCAACCCTGACCTCCAAACTACAGTAGAGGAGTGGGGAGAGAAATTTGACACCAATTTGAGTCTCTTTTTTTTTACTCCAAAATGTAAAGCCCACAAACACATCTGAGCTCATCTTTAGTGGGGAAAGAAGAACATATACTTGAATGACAAGAGTTTTCTGGCCTCTAATAGAAAATCAAAGCAAGAGCTTGAGTAATTTACCATGAATGATCTAATTATGTGAACGTGTTCAGTAATTTACACTTGAATACCAGAAAAACTGGCGTACAGGCCAAAAACTATGGAGGATGGCCTTTTTTCCCCCTATAGAATTGAAAAAAAAGCGATTCAAACTACTTAAATAACTTATTACCTGCATAAAAACACAAGTTTTACATACATTTTTGCAGAAAATATATTAGATTACCGAGCTGGATTCCAACCCTGATCCCTAATATAATATATTATTACATACCGACCTAAAGGGTAAAGCAGGTGATGTAACTCAAACTGCTCATTTAAATGTCTTCCTTTTAATTTTATTGTCCCCTATAAAGCTCATTTATTGGTACCGATATAAAAACTAAAAAAACTAACAGAAAAGCTCACATTACTTACCTTGTAAGCCAGGACCTTCTCTCTGAACGGCCGGCAGAAGTAGAGAGCCTGCAGCACCGAGTTACAGTAGCAGGTGTTCCCAAACTGGAAGGATTAAGCAGAGACAGGGGAAGGTTCTTAATTCTTTTTTTTCCCTTTTCTTTTTTTTAGAACGAAGAAGGTTTACAGGTAATGTTGGGTTTTGTAACGCTGCTTATCCGTCAGCGTTACAAAACTGAACCGACATAGTTGGCCGTAACCATTGGAGTTGGTGGTTGGAACCACTTCTGAGGCGGGCGGACATGAGTCACCGCTGAGTGCTTTTACTGGAAAACCTGGATGCACTTGTAGTTTGTCCACCGGCCCTTTCCCACAGCCCGACTCTGCTCTTCTGGGTTTAGGTCGTTTTCAATTACAATCTAACGCCACCTCAATGTGTGTGTGCGTGTATGTGTGTGTGTGTGTGTGGGGGGGGGTAATAACAACAAGATTAGCCTTAAATCCCTAGACGTCACCTGCTCCATTACAACTTTGGGCAACGGTATTGGTTATCTTATCGATACTTTTGAAACTGAGGGTTAGGGTTAGGGTTATAGTATGCGGATACAATGTTTTAGTATCGACACTTTTTTATGTATCGATACTTTTGACAACCCCTGTTTATCATTTATCCTGCCAGTAAGGTGGGAATGGAAAAAAGGTTGGGGAAAATATCAAGACACGTCCAGTGACATCCCTCTGTGGGATCAATTCCCTATCCTACAGTCTCGGGCGTCAAATTTTCAGCATTCTAAGTGTTGGTAGTTTTCAGTTACAAGTTAGGGTTAGGGTTAGGGTTAGGATCGTTTCAGCAAAACGGCCATAAGTTCCATTGCATCATTGTATGGGACACAAACTAGACACAGCAATCAAAGATATTGCAGTAATGACGTACCTTGTGATTGCACGGTGTTGGCTCGAATGTAGCAAAGGTTCTTTTCTTATTCTTTTTTTTTTTTTAACTGGCAATTTCTGCTGATAGTTACTTTCATGGCGCCGAAAAAGGCAGCCACGGTGTTTTGGTGCGCTGTGCACCAAACACCAAATCAAATTCCTTGTAGGTGAAAAACCTACTTGGCAATAAACCTAATTCTGATTCTGATTCTGATTCTGACACATCCAGTGACGTCACATTTTTGGCTCGACTAAGCTCACTCGCATGCCTTTTGTGCTAGCACCTAATCGGCTCTACTCGCCTCTGCTCAACTCGACTCCACTCGGTTTAGTTGGAACAAAACAAAACAATGGGCAATAGGTAATAGTGGAATAGGGCAACTAAAACCTTGGCGGGGTAGTTGCTAAAATTATAACTGGTCCAAAGGCACTACCACCTTCTGGAAAACCAAAAAACTGAGTCTAGTTGAGAGTCAGGTAAGTGCTAGTGAAAGTGAGCCATCGTACATCCTAAAGAGTTGGTTAATGAGTAGGACCTTAGACCATTTAGACCAGCTAATGGGACTTACGTTGACCAATCCGAAGTAGTGCTCGTTCACAGGAAACTGTTCCGGTCCAATCTCCTTTTCCAAGGCAGAGGCATTGGCGCCCTGGAGGAGAGGAAAAGGGGGACAACGTTAGCTCCGAGCTATCGTCAGCCGGGCTGGCATAGCAGCACTTCCTCACATTATTGTCCCATTTGTCCGAACACAAGCAGAATCGTCCCCCAGAAAACCTCTTGGGTCTTTCGTTTCCTCATTGTTTGGTGTTTTACTGTTTGTCTATTTATTTATACGCTCAGCTGAAACAGAAACCATCTGTTTGCTGCAACTGCCCGTGTGTCCTCGTTTCTTTGGAAACATTCCTGTATTCTTAGGGTTCATTAGCACGACTCTGTTTCGGCTCTCTTTCTTTTTTGATTCTAGATTTAAGGCTGTTGAGTCACCAACCCACTTGTGTTATGGACTCCGATTACACGGTTGAAACTTGTAAAAAAATATATATTCAGGGATCATTTCATAGCCTGTGGTGCTAAACACGAGAAATTTCTTTTACGTCTACAGGGGGGTGGGAAAGACAAAGAAACATTGTTACAACAAGCCGTTGTTTTATTATTTGAGCGTATTCGTCTCATTTCAGGACGGGGATAAACAGCACGGACCCTGACGGGAACGATGACGCAGCCCCCCCCCCCCCCCCTCGGGGATGGATGACTACAGACTTTGCAACCGGCGCAAAGTCAACTGGGGTCATCCCTTTAGCACATGTGACCTCGAACAACCGCCTGGGGTTGTAAACAAAGTCCAGGAGAGCAGCCGCTCAGATGTCTGGGAGGCAAAAACGGGGAGAGGAGAGAGAACTCAGCGACTATCTGCCCCCCCCCCCACCCCCCCACCAAGTCTGTTTCCTGTGGTGATGAAAGCAAAGTGAACTCAGTACCAAAGGACATACTGTTTTAGAACAAAGCATGTGGTAAGACAAGTTTCAGAGCCTTTCCTTTCATTTAATTGAATTGTGCAAAAAGTGAAAACAACCATATTTAGCTTTTCTTTTTGTTTTTTTTAAATGTTCAACATCAACTAAGGGATTCTGGGTGTGGCATCTTTAGGTGAGGCTGTCTGCTGTTCTATAGATAAAGCCTTTGGCCAAACATATACAAAAAGAACACCCCAACACTCCAAGAAACAAATAAACTACATCCTGTACAGTACTACTTAAAAAAAGTTTATTTTTAAAAGTGGTATGCTCACTCTAAAGTAAATTATTTTCTAATTTGAACTTCACAAATTCCTGCAACTGAAATCAAGTTGAGTTTTCATCTGTCCCTTCTTTAAACATAACTAATGTTTGATTTTCAGTGAATCAAACTGAATCATTTCCTTGGAAATTAGTCATTAGGGCACCAGGAGAGAGGAAGCGCTACCTGGTAAAAGGAAGAGAAAAAAAAATCCCTTAACAATCAGTTTTGGGGACTCTCTCTGGTCTGGTGCTGTTCTGTTATTAGATTAGAGTTTAGCCAGCTGATCTGAGAAAAACCACCAACCTTGGCCAAGCCTGAGATCAAACGGCTTCCAAACACCAGTAGCTTCACCTTTGGAAGATGTGAAGATTTTTTGGAGGATTATTTTGCCCCGAAAAAGCTTTACCAAGCAAATCTGACCAGAGATACACTCAAAGAGTGAAACACATCCAACGTCAGTGTGGAGTAAAAAAAAAGTATCAGGATTTAAAAGAAGCTGCTAGCGTGCATCGTTATGTTTTTGTTTAATCGGAACACTTCATAGCTTTAAAAATAAAGGTAGTTTTCTAATAGTATACAATTTGTGAAGTTTAATGAAGTTCAAATTTGTATTTAGCATGAAGTAGACCTGCAGATTAACAACACAGACTATAAAAGAGGCCCAAAAACACAGGGTCCTTAAGAAGAGTCCTGTTTGAAACATCCTAAAGATGCTGAGTGCTACATTTCCACCCTGACATGAAAGGAACAATTGAACAACTGAAAAAGAGCTCTCCCCATTTTCCATTTTAGGAGATGTCCATTGCAGTGGTTGTTTTTTAACATCCCGTTTTCCCCTCCGGTTAGACAACTACTTCCTCTACAGAACTAGAGAGGGCTTCTGCAGCCAATGCAAAGAGTATCCTCAGCAAAGAAGCTGCCTCGATTAATCTGTAACCTGTATACTTGTAGGCTGCCTCTAATGTGCCGGATTTGCTTTTTCAAACCCATCAATAACAATACGGCTAAAAGTAGATGACTGAAAGTCCAGCTGCCCTTATTCTGACCACCACTTAGACTGATATGGATAGAATTTTTTTTTTTTTAAATGCTTCGTTCAACTTTAACGTCCTTTCCATTGTCGCCCATTCCCAAATAGGCCCACGACTATTCTGCTGTGTCAGCATTAGCGGCTAAATTTCCTGAAACATCTCCCTGATGGTGAAGCTTCTTGTCAGACCTTTTTTTTTTTTTTTTTTTTAAACAAACGATGAAACATCACCAATACTGTGGGCAGACATAGAGGCTGAGGGATGGAATGGAGAACTGGAACTCTTCGCTCCATCACAGCCCTGCCCTGCCCTGCGCGCCTTAAAACAAGAGGCCCAGCAAATGGAGAAATACACAAGTTGATCTGCAAGTTTTAAGGTCAAGGACTGAGCGAGCATTGAGGAAAATGTACCTGAAGTCTTTTAGTTTCACAGTTCTAACAGCTCATAGGCTCTTTTGTGATAGTAATAGCTTATCATAATGTTTAATAACTCCTTAACTAAGTTACACCAACATATTCTTTCCTTCTGGGATAAATAGAGTATTTTTAAATTGAATTGAAATAGCACATGCTCTTTCTGAACTTTAACTCCAAAGATCCCCTTAATTCAGCTCATCAATTAAACAGCTAAACTCAGAGGAGAAAATCAATGTTTACTGAGAAAAAAAACAGATGATAAAGTATCTAGATAACAGCTAAACTTCTTTTTTTTTTGCTTCTATTTTTAATAGACAACAAAAGTCGGCGAGAAACAATCGATGGTGTTTTTTTTTCTTGTTTTTTTTAAAGGAACAAACTCAAGAGTCTGTATCCCATGACAGGATATTCTCCCTTTTTTCCCCCCCCAATCACCACCATGACCTAAACACCAGTCAGCTGACTAAGCTGTTTACATTCTCCCATGAGAAATGACACGTATTTCACGTTTATCTGTTATAAAATAAATAAATAAAAACTAAATTAAGTAAAGCAAGCAGCTGCGATAACAAGTTTGGTCGACATTCTGCTCGACCAAAACAAGCAGGCTAAGCTAATTGATCCTCGCCCGTTAATAAGACTATCCTGTCCCTTTAGCATCAATAAACCCCCCCCCACCCCTCCACACACAACCCCCCCACCCCACTGACACTCATGCCTGTTTTGTTGCTTACACACTGACCCTGTTACTACACCGAGCAGGAATATCTGCGGCTTCTCTGAAAAACAGGCAGGGCACCAAAAACTTTTCTGGAAACGCTGGTTTTGTTATCATGTTGTCCCGTGAGGTTAGCAAAAACAGGCTAGCGAAAAGCAGCTAGCTAAGCGTCCAGGGCTCGCGAGCCCGGGCAGCGGACGAGCTCAGCGGGACACCGAACAGCCGGCCTTCCGGGGCCGAGTCCGGACCTCCTTACCATCGTACAAATCGAGGCGATCTTTCGGACTGTCATCAGTATTTCCATCCGTGTGCCGCCATGTTGGACCGAACCCCGATGGTGAAATAAGCGGAGCCAATACGGCTGCAGGGATCCGGAAGGGAGAGCCTGCTGCTTCTGTCTATCAGTCGGGTCAAAAGCAGCGGAATGACAGCATCAACTTCCGGTTTTGGATTTCAAATTAAAGTAAGTGTTGTGTAATTTTCCCACAAAGATTGTAGTTTATTTTTATTTCATGGCTTTATATCAAGTAAAATCTGCAGGAGGTAACAAACCAAAAACAAAAAAGATTCTGATCTTGTTTTAAATCTAATAACCTAAGCAAAGCATAGCAAGAAACCAAATCTATGCTTAAAAAAATCACTGAAATTGTTTTAAATTGTTTCCAATTAATGTTAGTTTTATCTTTTTGTTTTATTTCTGTGCTGCTTTTTGAAATGCTGCTTTTTGGGGTTTTGTTTATAAAGCTTTGGTTTTGTTTTGTTAAATATTTTGTTTTACTTTTTGGAAAACATTATCTGTTATCCTATTTTCTGACACGTGCTTTTACATTAACACAGTTTCTTCTGCTGTGTAACACATCAGAACATGGCCCTTAAACTTGTCTCCATGGATTGAAGTTTTCACACAAAACGAATAACATCCATAGTTTCTCATATTTTAAGCATTCAGAGGAAAATAACAAAAAGACTTAACCATGGGGAACTTTCTATTGAAAGTAAATACTGTAGGTATTGTGCAGATATTTCCCAATTCTAAGTTAAAACAAATATTTTTCATGATTTGGTGAATAGATGTTGTCAAATAGACCATAAAAGTTTGATGACACAGTTTCCCCGTCAGAATGAACTCTCATTTACTTGGAATTATACAGTTACACGTAAGTGACCAAGAACATACTCAACCAGAATAGCCTGGCGTTTTGTTTCGAAGCTCCAAGCGTCCTGTTTCCGGTGTGGTTGGTGATGTCTCTTTCTAACTTGGTGATTTCCTCCCGTCCAGCTCTGGGGTATGAGTGCGTCGACGCTCCACTCAGTTACACTTGTGAGTTATTTGGATTCCCAGCGAGGGGAGTTGGTGTGTGTGTTTAGGTGGAGGAATGTGAGGATACTCACTCAGATACTGGCAACTTTAACTAGGGTGAGTGTTACCCTTTATAAAGAATTCATCTTTGTACCGAACATCCATTTAAATAACAACCTTTGTCCTTAAAAATAACTGACAAAGCCTTTGAACAATTTTAAAACTTGATTTGGTTGTTTAACGTACACTTAAAAGATTAAATAACTGAACACTCTAAACGGCCCCCAGGAGAGAATGTGAGTGAGGTTGTGTGTCTCTGTGTGGCACTGTGATGCACTGGGGACCTGTCCAGTGTTAGCTGGGCTAGGCTTAATACACTGCACATCTACAGTCAACAATCTTTAAAAAAAAAAATAAAAAAAAAGAATACAGCAAAGGCTGCCGGAGCCCAGACAGTGATCGACCACTCACAGCCTCAGTCTCAGAAGGAGAAAATCACCCAAAACCACACATAATCAATCCAGCTGAAGAAGCCTCTGACTGAAGGCCTTCAAACAGCTGTTTGATCAGTAAGGTATTTAACACGCAGTGCTATCAATATGTTAATCGAAACATGTATATGTTCCATTATTTATTCTATATTTGCAATTTGAGATGGACTCAGCAGTTTTGGACTCAGAATGACGACAGAGTAGCTGTTGTTATGATCTCATCTTTAGCTTAAAGAAAGGTAATGGTGCAGTTTCTAAAAACTATATTCTTTAAAATAAGTAATGTGATTAAGTAATGTTTTATTTAGGCCAATTTATAATAAGGCCAAAACGCAATATATCTCAAAATTTTCCAAAGTCAAACTCAATGAATTAGCCTTAACCCTATAATGCCAAATGTATCATATTTGATACATATGACATTTTTGATACATTTGACATATTGTATCATTTAATGGTAACAACTTTGCTCAAAACCCAGGTGTACACAATGAGAAATACCTATTCATACCTATTCATATTTTTTAAAGGCCAAATAAAGACTTCAAACAAGCAAACAAACAACAAAAAATCTCTGTTTTTTCTTGGATCAGGCTTTGAAAGTTTAATATGTAAAAATATATATTCATGCATACATTCTTATTCTGTGTAAAACAACAACAAAACATACATAACAGGGTTTTCTCTTTCAGTTTTCTCTACACATTTCCTCCTGTTGGTCTTGGTCAATACTTTTGCTGTTTTTTTCTTATTCCTTTATATTAATTTATGATTATATCCATGCTTAAACCCCGTATTTCTGGATGTGCGTCCCGGTTAGAGAGCGCAGTCTCCCTCACTCTGCTCTCACGGGACTGTCAGAGGGGACGGATCATAGTCTATATCCCTCCCTCTCATCTTTTCTTTCTGCCTTCTGGAACCGCTGCTGACCGGATGGATCCTTCTGTCCTTTTTCTGTCTTTTTTGAACCACAGGAGTTAAAACTCTAATCCTGTGCGTCGGACGTTGCATCCAACGCGCGTCTGAGACTCGTTTGACGCTCATGCTGCGGGAAAGTTTTAGCTTCAGGGAAGGTATTTGGAAAAAAAAAACAGATTGGGGAGTTCGGGAGAGACCACCTTTTCCCGGACGGCTCTCGCTCCGTGGAGCAGGAACGGAGAGCGCGCTCTGCGTAAAAGCCCCCCGGCCGCGTTGGCGCACGGGAACCGGGATCCCGGCACCTTCTCCCCGTTTCCCCCGTCTCCCTGTCCCCTCCAGCCGAGCCGAGCCGAGCGAAGGGCAAAGGGGGAGCTAGATGCGGCTGACTGGCGACCCTGCACCGGGAACCATGAACAGCAGCGGGTCGGGCAACTTTCTGCTGGTCCCCATACCCGAGTACCCCCTGTTGGACTGCGTGCCCAACAAGACGGTGAAGATCGTGGTGCTGGGGGCGAGCAACGTCGGGAAAACCGGTATGTAAAGGAGCAATCTTGCTCCTAAATGCAGTTAAGAAATAAAGAAAATTAAACTGAGGCCATTAAAACGGGAAAACGTTGGTTGGTTATTGGTTGCGTCTAAACTGAGGAATAGATCCGTGACAGTTAAGTAAAGCCTCCCTTGTTGAGTAAAAAATGTGAGGAAAAGCTGCCCAATAATTTGAAATAAAAGTGTCCTTGAAATAAAATGGGGATATCGGAAATAAATGACCAAATCTGACCAATAGGGGGAGACAATTCGCCATTTTCAAAAATATATCCTTGATTAAGGATGTTGCCAAATATGTTTTTAATGCTTATTTAAGGTGGAAAAAGAAACTTAAACTGAAATAACAGAATAAAGATTAATACTAGAACACAAATGTTGTCAAAATGGCAATAGTTGTAGATCTTTTGTCCAAAAAGTCTTCTTTCATTTTTATCATGATGTCAGGCTGTAAAGTGAAGATTATTATTGACACATTGATATTTTTTCTAAAAAATGATTCCAAAGATGTAAATAAAGCATAAGTAGGACACATTAGCAGTCTGTAGGTAAGAAAGCAGCACTTTTCATTGCTTCATTAAACAATGCTGGCAATAAACAGATTTATTTGACAGGCTCTCTGTGAAAAATAGCTGACAAGGCAAAAGCTGTATTCAAGTTAGTTTTTGTTCTGTTTTGTTTTGTTTTGTTTTTTTAATCCCAAATATCCTTTAGGATCAAAGACAGTTCAGCGCAAATCCACAGCTCCAACCTTCTGCTTGGTTCCTGTAACATGTCAAACCAGTGTGGTCACATTGGGGGTTCTCGGTGGAACCACAGAGCTAAATTGTGGCTTTCACGGACATGGGGATAACATTAAACGCACCATCAAATAGAACAAATAAGTGAACCACACTACGGGTGGCTAATTTGTCCGCCAAGGAGTAAGTGAGGGACTTACAGTTTGCTGTAAACTTTGGCACGCTATCAAAGACATTGGTTTATAATCCAAAAGCTAGAAAAATCACTTTTTGTGATCATTTTTTTAATTTGACCATCCTTAAATTCGTTTTGTAAGAACATGTGGAGAAGATAAAGTGTCAAACAGTAAACTGTAGAACAGGCTATAGAGAAAATATGTTTTTTTTCCCCATTTAATTCAAAGCTGGTCAGAGATTGAGCGTCTCTATCATCATCTGGGATGTTATTCCTGGTCCATGTTGCTTAGCTACAGAGTCCTGCGTGGCATCGTTTGGCTCCAAGCTTCAGGGCAGTCAAAAGGTCAAGCCCAGATGTCCTCAAAGCCTTTGATATGTCACAAATTTGTAAAAGGCGTATGACGGTTGAGGGATGTAAAGACCTATCCGTAAGCTGAGGGACCAAGGAGGCAGTTTTCTGCCTGACATATAAGGAGCATGACAATTGTAGAACTGTAGGAATGTGGTCGTATCTCCTGGTTTTCATCTGGACTCTTGCAGAAGCGTCCATAACACACAGAACTGACCAAACGGCATGAACTGAAAAGCCTGTAAAAGAGGCACCGCTGTAATGTGTGCAGAAAAAAAAGGCCCAAGTGAGCATTAATCCTCTGACTCCAAGCAACAGTGACATCCTGCCATTGGTTTAAAACATTGAAGTATCCTAAAAATGTTCTCACAGGAGAAAAAAAAACATGACAGGGCAAAGTGGTGGGACGGGGTCAGTGCCTTTGGATTTGTCACTTTGGCAGATGTAGTGTCTTAGATATTTTGAAAACATTTTTTTACATGTCTGTATATGAATAAAAAAAAAAAACGTATATACCTGAACAAGCACATCTGAAAAATACTTTTAAAAATCAATTCTTCACAATTTAATCAACATAGAGATAAAAAAAAAAAAAGATATAAAAGAAAAGTTTAGACAAACAACCTGAAATTCACATAACTGCATTGGACATTTATTTAATCAAAACTATCTCAACAATGGACAAAAGTTTAATAAAATGGTCTGGAATTAATTTATTAACAACCGTGCACACATATTTAAAGTGATTTATTAATCACATATGAGTATTTATATCTTGTTTCAACAGTTGAAACTTTGATAACTGATTTATTTCTAAACTCATCACATAAGGTCTTGAGGAGCAAAAACTTTTGTCTGATACAAGGGAAATTCCACCAGAACTCGACAAAAATATTGTGTTTACATCCACCAGTGGTTTGCCACAGGTTCCCTTTTTTTTCAGAGGGATAGTTTTAACACTGCCATGTGGTCCTGTAGCTCTGAACCCATGAACTCCATGCCCTGTTTTGCATCTCTGACCGATATACTCTGTTTCTTTTCGTAGCTTTGATCGTCCGGTTTCTGACCAAGAGGTTCATTGGGGATTACGAAGCAAACACGGGTGAGTTTAAGTCCATCTGTCCGCGCTTTGAATCGACCAAACAAAAGTCAACTGTTGTTCCGGCGTTCTCTCTCCATCCGCTCATCCGTCCATCCACCTGAACCCCCCTCTGCCTCTACAGGGGCGCTTTACTCCAGAAAGGTCACGCTGGACGGGGAGGAAGTCTCGCTTCAGATCCAGGACACACCCTGCGTGGCTCTCCAGGTACCTCGTGGAAACAATGAACAGCAACAGCTGGTTTTATAGATAGAAAAGCTGGACGGAAACACTGTAACCTGATTAAAGAATGCCACAAGATGAGAAAAAAATGTGGGCTGGAGAGCTTAGGGAAGAGGTTGGCCAAACGATTGTCATAAGGACAGCCCGGAATTAGCCACAGATGGCGTTGGCGTCTTTTCACTCCAGCATTGCAAACAGAATTTTTGATAGAGTTCAAATCCTTTTGCTTCAAATTTATGTGCTTTCTAAATATGTGCAAATGCAGTATCTGTTTTTGACCAAGTAGAGATCTACAACCTCATGTACAAAAGAAATTAACTAGCATGTTGCTTCATTAGTAGCTGGGAAACTCCTTTTATTTATTTCTTCCTGTACTGGAGAATTATAGTCTCTAGTTTATTCTGGCCTGTAAGATATCAGTGATTATAGTATTTAATCTTTTTTCTTTTTCATCTGGGATTTGACTCACTTTTTGCCAGCATTGAATTTAAATACTAGCTAATCTAGGATGGCTAAATTACAAATAAAAGCTCAGATTTTCTGTTGATTTGAACCAGCGTTACACACTATGAGGACTGGCTTGGAGTTCTTTTAAGGGTTAGATGAAATAATCCCGATTTCCTGTCCACGTTTTCAGCGAGGGATGTTCTTGAAGCCCAGAGAGGAGATAAGAAAAATGAGTTCAATTAGTACAGCGCAAGCAGGCCGTTCACAAAGCGTTCCTTTCTCACTGCGGGGCAGATAAGGGAGTGGGAGGGGGGAGCAGAGGTCCCTCCCGGCAGAACGCACCACCTCACAGACATTAAACAGAAAGTGGAGTGTGCAGAGACAAAGAAGATGCGTGCGCGCGGAGCTAAGAGCTGGAGGATTTACCGCTCAGGACCGTTGATAGCGATAGGTCTCCATTTTGACCTAGCTCTTGTTAACCCGATTCTTTAGTTGGAAACCTGAGAATAAACCAGAGTAGATCAAGAGAAAAAAATTATATATTTCAGCGCTGGGCTCTTCACAGACAAAAACCTCTCCCTGGGTCTCAGACGGCAAAGAGCCCCGAAATCTGGGTGTGATGGACATTATCTCCTTGGCTAGGTCCGCCTCTTTGAAGGAGGACTGGACACAACCAAGTCCAATTGGCCAGTTACCTCTGATCATGAACAGGCCAGGTCCTAATTCATGTAGATGACATGGGAATGTGGTAACAAATAGTGTGTGTATGTCTTGACCTAAAGGTCAACACAAAATATAGTTGTAAAAGAAAATAAAACAATCAGTAATTTGCATAGATCATGTGATAGCATACCATGCTAAAATGAGTCATTTTAGCCAAATTCTAACACTCTTTGAAAGCCTTCGTGTGCAAAAGGCAGCACCATGAAATCGATTTTGTTTCGCGCAATCACGCCAACACGGTCTGCGTACCTTCCCTGACTTATATATATCATATATATTATATCATATTTGATGGAAATAAAGTATTTGCAATCTAAAAAACATTCTCATTTTGTTAAAGAGTTAAAAAATTATATATATTTTACTAAGTCTCCCACTAGCCTCTCATTTTGCCAGTGGCCAAACGGGTAGCCTAGACTAGAACATCTACGATAAGCCAATTGTCCCGGTAAAAAGGCCTCAACAAAACTGCTTCCCCCCGCTTTTACTCTTCTCCACGCTGCCTTAAGACTGCCTAGCTAACCCCATCTCTCTGTTTTCGCAGGACGATGCGGACGGCCTGTACTGCCAAGAGCAGATCAACAGGTCAGGTTCACGTCCGATGAATGTTAGTGTTGAGTTCAAGTCAAGCCAGCTGATTTTTCTTGAACTATCGCATCTCCAGGTCGATCTACTGGGCGGACGGCTACGTGCTGGTCTTCTCCATCACGGACAACAGCAGCTACCGGACCATCCAGCCTCTGTACCAGCACGTCCGGCGCATCCACCCTTCGGGAAACATCCCCGTGATTCTGGTCAGTCAGTGAGGCCAGTCGTAAATCAAAGCCTTGACTTTGGGATTTCCTGAGACTTCTCCCGCTTTTCTCGTGTCGTGTAAAGTGTAAAGGCGTTTTTTTTCCTTCAGTACGGAGCTGATGAGGCACCCGCCAACCCTAATCCTTTAATCTAATCAGTGTTTTAATCTGTAATCTGCTGCAGGTTGGCAACAAGAGCGATCTGCTTCGAGCCCGACAAGTGCCTGCCGACGAGGGCGAGACGCTGGCAGCTTCTCTAGGTGGGGCTTGTTCCGGCTCTTTGTGTCTCCTTCTGACCATTTTTAAAGCCCATTACCATCCAAGATAGATAAATCCGAAAGGAGAGTCTTTTTAATCCTGTGGTAATAGACAGAAATCTTTTACCAGGCGGTGTTAATAGCTGGATAGAGGAGAAAAGCCCTTTGATAACTCTGGATGTAACCGTCAATCATGGGGTCAATCATTCTGATAAACCTCGACAGTCAAAAGCTTATACAATGGTCAGTTACAGCTTGCCGTCTTTTACAACGACCGTAGCGTCATCTGGAGGGAGTTTCCCGGCCAGGCAGCAGCTGCCAGTGTTCAAAACAAGGTAACGCCTGAACATTTAGCTGGTTTGCTCGTTGGCGCTCTCAAAAGTAAAAAACAAAACTACAAAAAAAAATCCACGTGGGCCCCAGAAAATGTCATTTTCAGCTATAAATCAGTCGTCGTTTCAACGAGAGCTTCAAATTAGGTTCCGAGTACTAGATCACCAGCTTTGTGGAGGTGTTTACACCGCGCCGCGTGGATTTTTTTAGCCGTAGCGGGTAGAAGCACCCACACAGCTGCACAGCTGCAAGAAGAATAGTTGAATTCTTGGTTTGGGAGTTTTTGATGCTTGTACTCGTTCCATCATTTATGCCACTGTACAGACAAGTATATTTAGCTGTAGTGTTTCAGCTGTAACATTTTTCCCACACACAGAAAGCACATAAAGTTCATTTTCCAGTGTGTTCCTCTCTGAAGACACACAAAAACGGATAGTATAGTTTCCTCTCAATTTGATCTATGTGCTTTCTCAGAGCTTTCTTCTCCATATAATGAATAAATGGATATTTTCTACTCCATTTTTCAAGTAGACGATCAGACTGGCTTTGCTTCTTTACTATGTCCTATGACTCCTGATGTGAGAGGGAAGCTGATCGTCTCCATTAGGCTGTGAGCGGTCCTGATCTGAATCTCTTCCTCTGTTCTCAGGAGGGGTTTACTTCGAGGCCTCGGCCAGAGAGAACCATGAGGGAGTTCACGCCGCCTTCATGCATCTCTGCCAGGAGGTAGGATTTATGAAGACCTAAGAGCCTGTGTTTGTAGAAGAGTTGTCCATTAGAAAGCTTCTGTGGGAACTCCGATGACAGAGCGTTTTCCCACCGATGCTCAGACATGACGGGAATGGAAACCAAAATGGACCGCTGTGTATTTTGCTTTTTGTAGTGGAACCACTGCCTCTTGTGTTGTGAGAGTGTTTTCCTTTCGTGGTGTTGGCGATCCGAAAATGGCCGATATTCGCTCTTTGCCCAAGAAGCAGCACAGGCTCTGTGTAACCTGTCGTATGGAGCGTGGGCGCTCTGTGCTAGGTCTTTGCCTAAATTTTCACTTCCCGGCAACGTTTGAGCACCTTTCTGCAGACTGTTTCGCTTATGGTCGCTCACACAGCCTTCACTAACTTCACAGCTCTATGCTAAGACCTACTTCTCGCTGACGCTAAAATGATCAGCTAGTGGGATTTTTATCACTTTACAAATGACAGCTTAGCTAGACCCTTTAACACCATTATGTGACTTTTTTTTTTAAACATAGATTTCTGGTATACAATGCATCACTTTATTGTTAAAACTACAGAAACTTTTTTTTAAGTTTACAATAAAAAAGGAAATATCATATTGGATGGAAATAAATTATTTGCAATATGAAAAACATTCTCGTTTTGTTAAAGAGTTTTTAAAAAAAAAAGTATTTTACTAAGTTGCCCACTAGCCTCTCCTTTTACCAGTGGCCAAACAGATTAAGGTCCAGTGGTCACCAACAACATCTGCTTTTTTTAGAATGCATTGGTTAGCACCTTCTTCCCCACAACAGGATGGATCCTGGTTCAAATTTCCAAGTTTTTTTTCACTATGTATGCATTCTCCCTGGCTACTCTGGCTTCCCACCATGCAAAAGAAAACATGCGTTTCAGGTCAAGTAATTACTCTAAATTGCCCCTAGGAGTGAGAGTGAGTGTTTGTTTGTCTATGTGTGGCCCTGTGATGGACGGCCGACCTGTCCAGGGTGCACACCCACTACCCTGCCCACCCAGTGACCGCTGGAATAGGCTCCATCCCCGGCCACCCTACTAGGAATAAGCGGTTTAGCAAATGGCTGGATGGATGGAAAATTTGAAACGCTGCCATCTACGAGGCCTGTAGTTGGCATTTTCATTCTCATCACAAGCCAACTGACTGATGAACTATGACCTAAAAAATCTAGGAATATTTATACTTTTAATGTTTTGAAAGGGTCGTTGTATCTGTACTGATTAGTTTAAAAAAAAAAAAACCTTGCAAAGTTGTGTGTTTTGGTACTTTGATCCAATGTTTTTCTTCCTTCAATAGGAAGGGGAATTGTCATAATCATTAATTAACTAATAAGAAGAATTATATTTCCGCTATGAAATGTTTTATCAGTAAAAAAGAAAAAAACTGTACACAGATAGGCTGGACTCATCTATAAACCACAGGTGTCTGCATTGCAACAATAGATATTTACACAGAAAAATTATTTTAAAATATACTACATAAATACAGACCGTGTCGTAATTTTTTCCAACCTGTTCAGTTGTCTGACGCGACGAGTCTAAAGGTTTTTGGTGGGATGGAGCTGGTCCATAAAAACCCATGAATCAGCTGTATCACTGTTAAAGCCGCAGGCTTCAAAGTGTGTAAAAAAAAAAAAGTAGCAGCTCATAGTCTGGAAATTACGGTAATATAAAAATGGCTTCTTAAAGATTTTTGCAGGCTTAGCTAATTCCTCTTTTTGTAGTCTGTATGAGTAAACATGCAAGACAAGATATGATGTAAAATGTGAAAACTTTTGGAGAAAAAATAAGGATTTTTAGAATAAAAAATCTAAAAAGAAAATGTATTTTTCCTTTCCAGGTGATCCGAGCGTTTGGTGGAGGGAATGGGGAGAAACGGAGAGGAGGGCTCCACCTGGCCAGACCCAAATCTCCCAACATGCAGGAGCTGAAGCGGAGGTTCAGGCAGGTCCTCTCCTCCAAAGTCAAGTCGGCCACGACCATCTGACCACAGGTGGGGACGGCAGCACGCATTCGAGTCTTCAACGGGAAATTACAAGGCGGAAGGCAAATCACAAGAGGAGGTATTGAAGAGCTGTGACCTCTGAGTTTAGGGGTCCGAAGCCACCGATGACACGGAAAAAGAAAAGAAAAAAAAGAGCGCGGCGGAGTCGGCATGAAGTGATCAAAGCATTTCAAAGAGCAGTGAGGAGTTCTCATCAGATGGACGGATAACGGCAGGGAATGAATGGAGCTCTCTGGCAGTGGGGCTCCTCTGGAAAGGGGACTGGCAGTCAGCGGGGCCCACTCACAGGAGGTAAAAGGAACGCTGCCCGGAGCAGACCGGTCAAAAACTGGACCTCCATTCCTATAAGGGGGCTCTGAAAGTTGATCTAATTCTTGGACGCAACGGCGCAGATCACAGAACAGGTTTTTAGATTTTTCAATTTTGGAACACGCCATTCAAAAGAAACTAAAAACTACAACACGATAAAGACTTATGATTGTGTCCAGTCATACGTGTTATGTTCACGTCATCTCCCACCCGGTGCTGGTCAGTTAGTTTAGAGGTTAGTTCAGGTTGAAGAGCCTGAGAAATGGACTTCTGGCACTTAAAAGAGCTTTGTGCTTTTTTACAGTCTGTCTACAAAGCTATGATGAAGTTGTGCTTGTTTGAAAACCCTTTCTATTGCAAACGCTGAGCTCCAGAACAACCCATTCAGAACAAAAACAGACGCACAATTATATAACTATGCAACTGGGGGACCAGCATGCAGCCCACTACACAACGGCCCCTCGAGCCCCAGTAGGTATTTTAAAAGGAATTTACCAAATGGAAGAAAATCAAATGGAAGGAAATCCAGAATTTGCTTTTAATTGTGGACGAAAATACGTTTCCCAGCATAAACTGCTCAGGGGTACGAGGAAATCTTTTTACTGGAAGCCCATATTTCTAATTCTGATCTTCTCAAAATGAGTTATCCCCGTTCCCCAGTGCCTTGTTTGGAACAGTGCACACCTACAAGACCCTGTTGCCTTGTTTCCACATATTTAAACTGTGTATTCATCTCCAACACGAGAACGAAATAACGCAAGTTTGGTTTGTGTCAGAAGTGTCGATAAAGTTTTGACATTCATTGTGGATTACATAAAAACTGCCCAGGAAGTCCCCCACACGTCATGTAAATGTAGCACTTACATCACCGTGATAGATTCAAACTTGAAATCCCTCTCACGTGTCAGTGCCTACAAACCCTCCAGTTTACTGTTTGTTGGTGTTTGAAAATGGAAGACTCAAACAGAACCGCGGTCTGCTAGAGTCACCCACAAATGCTTAATAAATGATTCAAGAATGATTTAAAAACGGCGCGTTTTCTTCATTTAATCAGCAAAAGTAGCATTTTTTTGTGTCCTGCTAGTGTATTGTAGATCTAGAAAACCTCACTTTCCAAAAAAAAAGTCTCGGTTTCTATTGAAGCAAGTCCTGCCAAAAATGCAAAACACTTTATAAAAAAAAGGGGTGTCACCAAAGATTAAGCCCCCAAAAGGACATTTTAAGCTTAAGCGATGCCTAAATTAAGCTCAAGTTATGACATTTCTTTTATTTTCAGTTTTAGTTTCACACTTTTTTATTTTAAAGTGTCACCTTACCTATCTGTGAAAAAGGGCATTCCCGTTTTTGTTCCATCTAAAGAAAAGAACAGAAAGATAGATAATGCATAGAAATATTTTTCCATTCTTTTTTCCAACCGTAAATGTTAAAGGGTTAATGTCTGGGGTTCAAAATTCAAAATCAACACTTGAGACTATAGCCAGCCCTCTTGAGGGGGAAAAAAAGGAACAGGTCCGGTAGCATGAAACAATGTCGTTCATGACGCGCGTGTCTTTCTTTTTTTCAAATGCTTTTTTTCTGCCATTTTCTCATGACCTCTCCTCCCAGCGAAACAAACAAGAGTTCCCAATAAAGACAGAAAATTCCTCGGGAATCTGGAATTTCTTTGTTGGCGGCTGAACCGCCGCTCTCACCCTTCGGCTGCTGCACACACACTTAAAAAATTGTCTGCTGACCCCGACCGGTGGCCTTTTTAACCTTTGACCTTTTTAAAGCGGCGGCACTCCTTCTCCGTCTGGTGAAACGCTCAGATTGGGTTTCAACGGTCGTCCTGCACTAATCACATGCGAAAAATTTTTGTGTTTCGCCCTGAAAATATCAATGCTGGCAGTAGCTGTTTGGGCACATAAAAGAGTTTTCACGGCCACACTGCGAGGGACAAAAAGAAAACACAACTTCCTGTAACATAAATCGGGAAAAAGAACTTCAGGAAATGAATATAAGTCTCCAAAATGGCCTCTGAAATGGAGTAATTATTTTGTGTGAAAGGAGACTCTGCCACTTCCAAGTCCTAATTTCCTCTTGTGTTTTTATTCGAGCTCCTAGATTACTCTCCCTAAAGACACACACACACACACACACACACACACACACACACACACACACACA
>JABUIW010000018.1:1792004-1838000 GCA_013363375.1 Menidia beryllina | reverse complement strand
ACACACACACACACACACACACACACACACACACACACACACACACACACACATCCTCAATCATAAAGAGCGCCTTCCTGTGAGCCACTGGAGCTCTGCTTTCTCAGATCACTGAAGGAGGAATTTTTCTTTTCCCCCCCAAAGCCACTTATCTGCTGTAGCGCGGTGCTCGGATGTGAGTTTATGCGATAAATGTAGAACTGATGGGACATTTATGAGGTTAGATTTAGAGGTGGTCTGTCGCTAAGTCATGCCTTTTTTGGATAAGGGGTATCTTATATTATATATTATAAGTTTCAAATGGAGGGCAGACTAAAACATGAGACATCGATTACATTTTCAGCCCTGTATTTCATTTCAAGGCAAAACATCTTTGATTTCGGTACATTTAAGTAATTTTTTATGGTAAATTCAAAATAAAAGACTGTCAAGCAGGATCGTTGCTCGGTTACACAAAATTGTGACCAAATACTTCATACGGTACATAACTGTCAACCTCCTCACAATGCCCTCATTACATAATAGAGAATAAAACAACTTAACCACACTTTTGATGTTTTTATCATTAGACATTAGAGGACATTTCACTAGTAAAATAGGAAGTCAACTTAGTGCTAAGCATTTCTACACCCACATGCGCAAGGTACAAAAATAAGTCAGAAACTAGAAGAAGTCCTTGCGACCTTGTTCAGAGTGAGGAATTATCTGTTAGGTTGTTAAACAACGTTGCATTAGCTGGTTGCAAAAGTAGCATATCCATCCATCCATTATCCTAATGGGGTTGTGGGGGGAACTGGAGCCTATCCTAGTACTCAGTGGTTGAGAGAAGGGGGTACACCCTGGACGGTCCGCCAGTCCATCGCAGGGTTACACAGAGACACACAAGGACCAACTACTACTCACACTCGCTCCTAAGGGCAATTTGGAATGTCCAATCAACCTAACATCCAGCTAATCCAACCATTAGTCTGTAATATTAGATTAGAAAGTCTTTGTTTTTAGCCTTCCTTTTACTACATGCAAGGTTGATAATACTTGTAGATGCAACTGGACCCACATGCAAAGTATAAGAGCTTAAAATTTTAAAACTCCTGCTTAAAACTACTTTTATGAAAGCTAAAACAAACATCCCTGCTTGCTCACACCATTTAGTCCATCAGTAACAGATGGAAGTCATTCATCTTTTCCAGCTGGGATAAAGCACACACATTCTCTGGTCTGTCTAAAAAAAAAGCACTGCATGTAACCCCCCCCCACACACACACAGACACAGAAACGCACTCTAGTATGTACCTTTGCCCATAGCCCGTCTGTTTCTCATGTCACTGGAAAGCATTCGTGAGAGGCGGAATGAAAAACGAGAGGCAGAACTAATGTGCTTCTGTATTTTCAGACTCGATCGTGGGCTCGCGAGGCACTAGCCATCATGTCCGTAATAGGAAAACCCTACAAGAAAAAAAACAAGCAAACTCGTGTCACAGCGTCCCGCCAATCTCTGTTTGGTTTGTGCCTGGGGTCTGTGAACTTGACGTGTCGCCATAACAAAGACTCAACGGCACCTAATTACAGCCACCATATCTTTGTTTTTGGTGTAAATATAATTTAGCATCGTATGTATGGCTAATATATCTTTGGGGGCTGATAAGAGCCATATCAATATTTTCTGAAAACTCCCTCAGAAAGTCACCTGCCCCTAAAAGGAAATCATGTTAAGACCACACACACTAAAAAAGAAAATATCAAATTAAACAAAAAAACATATTTAGTAGTTCTATGCAGGACATTAAAAGGCAAACCTTGACAAAGTACATCAAATATTTATGTTAACATCAACATATATTTTATAAAATTTAGATAAAACAAAGATATAAACAAAAGCTAAAAAAGAACTCTTCATTAAAACCCATAGAATTTGCATTTAATTGGATTTGCACAAGTTAGTTTTGCACATCACACATATGCATATGGATTGATATAGTTATCATGACTGTTTTTTACATTTATTGCCCTTTTCCTTTTAAATGCTAATTGTGATGGCCACGTGGTTCCACCTGAACAAAACACAAATGGTATTGATGGTAACTGAAATGCTTTGAGAAAGTAACATAACCGTCTAATCTATATTTTTATATATAGATTTTATTATATGGGAATCATAAAGTGTGTGGGTGTGTTCCATGGTACTCACCGGTACACTAAGTGTTGATAGTGTGGGGTATTGGAAATACTGTCCTGTGATAGGGGAATGAGTTTTTATTTGTTACTATGGATATGTATAACTTGGATTAGGAGTATAAAAAGAGAAACCCGACCCCACTAGTAATAAGTGGTTTACATAATGGATAGTGGGGGATTTATCGGGGTATCCCTCGTTGGGCACCTAGGCATTGTGAGTATTTTCTTTCTGTATTATCCAAAGGCCTTCTGACAGGTCAAAAATGCTTTTACCTTTTTTTTTTTTTTGTTAATAATAATGCATCATAGTACAACTTAAGATCTCAACTGTCAGGGATAATTGAGTCAGATCACATAAAAAGCAACCTTGGTGTGTTGAACCTACTTTTTAGTACAGACACATGGTTATCACATGGTTTGGTAGCGAGGGTGTACAGACAATGTGAAAACAATTCAGTCTAATAGACTACATCCAAAAGATCGCCTCTTGTTTTACGCCTTCATTCTCTTGTTGAGGAGCCAAGCTGTTGTCAGGTTTGCCGTTCAGCAGGTGTTATAAAATGGACCATTTCAAAGATTTGAACTTCTCCACGCGTCGTTTTTCTTTCCCCTTTGGCCGGCATGACTTGTGTTGTACGCATGTTTGGGAATAAATGTACCACGAAGGATTTTATCAGAAGGCCCAGATAAGTTTGATACATACTTAACAGTCAAAAACGCGACAGCTATGTTAAGTAGAACGAAAACATAGCAACACAGCGGAGCAACAAAGATTAAGATGAATTATACGGGCTTATCGCACACTTGAAGCAAGAAAACATAAATATATGTGGGCTTTTGTTCTGTCGACTGCTTTGAGAGAGCACTTCATCGACAGCGGCATATTAGAGGACATAAAGCAGCTGTGCGCACATGCACTTATGCGCCCGTCTCCTCCTTCTGTTATCAGTAGGAGGCGACAGGAAGTTGAGGTCGTGTCTGGAATGAACTCGAGACCTTCTAGTCAGAAAGGGAGCAAATGTAGACAAAGGACAGGATTGTTTCTGAGAAACTTTGGGACGTATATGAATCCCAGTTGCCAAAATGAGAATGAGGTGAGTAAGGAAAGCATTAAGAAGATGATGGGTAGAAAAGAGGGAAAACGAAAGAGATAGCCAATACTAAAAAGAGGCAAAGTCCAACAGAAACATGTTCAAACGGAAACCTATCAGATCATTTTTCAAATTAAAACGAGTGAATATGTCGATTATTTGTAAATAACTGTTGGGATTACGCAATTACATCCTTATCATTTGGCTTCCTCTTCCTTTACCCTTGTATTTCCAATCTGTGTCTATTTTCTGGAAGAAGTGGCAGTGTGCTGGTCCATGGTGGCTCATTCTGCTAAAATGAGGCTTCCTATAACTCTAAACCTAGAGTTCTATAGAACAAGAAAATACAAGAATTACTGTACCAATAGACAAAGCATGCATAGTTAATAAGCTGGAATGGAAAACTATGGTGAAAAGAAAACAACAAACTGACAATTCGAACAAATAGGAGCCAAAAAGCTATAAATACTGATAGGTTTTCTGAATAAAGTGTCAATAGACTCTTTACACTTTAGGGGTAAATGGGTGTTGACTGGTATCTAATTATGAGATTGAGACAACTGTCAACAACTAAAGACACTGAAAGCATCAAGGGGCTTAGTTTATATCATGTAATGAAAGAAACGAGACAAAACAGAGCATTTATGCTGTACAAATTCAGGAACATGGAAACAAACCCAGTAAAACGCATGATACCTTAAAACTAAGCACCTGTGGGAAAACCTGCGCTTGCAGAAACCATGCAGGATAAACAGGAATCAAAACTATTTGAAAAGAATTTAATAAAAGAGGCACGGTTAATAAAGCCAGCAAAGATGAAAAACAAGGCTTACACAAATGATTGGAACGACAAATAAAAAAGACACAGAACACAGACTGGAACAAGGCTAAGATAAAAGGAATTCTGGCGCTTAGAACAAAAACCAAAGTAAAGGTAATAATCTGATGATTTTAGCAAACTTAAAGCAGGACACCAAGAAAGTACAAGCCAACAAATAAAGTGGAATATGAAAAAATATGTAAACTTAAACCCTTAGAACATAAGAGAAACCCATATAATCTCACAATATTTAGCTAAAATATTTTTACAGGGTTCCTCTTTGTGAATTTTAGCGATAGCGTACAGTTATCCTCCTTTTTGCGATCTTTAATATAGATTTATAAGTACATGTACACCCCAAAAAATCACTGTTCCACAGCTTATCCTAGAGGATTTACCACCATTGCTCTGATAACTTGCATTGTATCCTACAGGCTGTGTTTTTGCTTGATCGTGAGAGATGTCATGTGTCTTATGACTTCTGACTTTGGCTGAGACAATTCCGCTCGTTTTAGTCTTTTGTGTTTCTTCCACAGATGTCGGGGACAACTGAGAGACAGAGAACGGGCCGCTCGCAGAGCCGATGACGGATCAAGAGAAAATTAAAGCTAGTCAGCCACAGAAGAATTTACATCGGGGTCCATGAGCGTGTGTTTGTGTGCAGGAAACGTGAGCTGAAGCACCGTTCACAGGTGTGTGTGCACCTGTGTCGCCGTTTCCACTGATGCCGTGCCAAGCCAGCCAAATAAAACCCTAAGCCTCTTTCAAGGCTCTTTACATTTGAAAAAAATTCACAAAAAAAAGGCAAAGTTCAGTATCTAAGCTAATATATTTAACTCGGCTAATTCTTTCAGTCAATTTTTCTCTTTTAAACTGACAGTTTTTCACTGTAAATGGGGGAAATCCAGGCTTTTTTTTTTTTTTTTTCATATGTGTACAAAAATTTGGGAAGCCTTTTAAAATAGCCAAGAGATTAATGTTGTATTCTGGCTGTTATGTCAAGGCTGGAAGCAGAGTTTATGCGCGAACGCTAGCCGAGGCCTCTTGTCTATTTTTGGCCGCAAAGCTCCCAGTGGACAACCCATTTAGCCTCCCATTTCCTTTCTCCCAACCTGCCGTTTTTCTCTCTCGTCCCCCCTTTTCGTGCAGCATCTCGTGAGACTAAACAGGACGTCCAGGAGTGGCAACAGGAGCGGCCGAAAGAATGGGACACCGATTCTTCAGGTCCAAGTTTGGAGTACTCAAAACGCGACGTGGCCCTCGATTCCAAATATTTAGAAAAAGTCGGTTTTACAGATTTCTCTCCTTCTTCACTCGCCTCGTGTTTCAAAGATAAACTGGCCGCTTTTAAGAGGCCTGACTTATTATCACCACTTAGCACCGCTGAGTCGTAGTTTCTCATTGTGCTCTGGGTAGTTCTTAAGAACTTCACACACCGACGTAATTGACAAACATATAAGGAAAGTTGTGTAACTATGGGCTTCAAATTTATGTGTAATCCTTTCTTTTTTCACCATCACAACCATAAATCTTCTATACAATGTGAATTATGGAATGGAAAAAAGCTAGGAGTAAGTAAGGAGCCTATTAAAGTTTTTTTAATCTTGTGATGAGAATAATATGGAAAGATTTGCTGTTGTGAAGAAGTTAAAGGCGTAGGATTATGCGTAGACTGTCCATCCTGTGGTTTTTTGTGTTCTTGAGTTATTTCAGAATATTATCTTCCTTTTCTATTGGCTAGCAGGACCTGGTAATAGTTCGAACTTACGCCTTGGGTTCCAAGCAAGCTGAGTCGTATGAACCAGCTCGGACTCTGAAAACCTCCGGTTTTGCTCTCCAGAGTCAAAACCAAAGATGGAGAGGCCTTATTTCAAAATGTATGCTCCTAAAATCTGGTAAGTCTTCCTAAAGAGGTAAGACAGGCCTCAACTCTGACAATGTTTAAATCCAGGCTGAAAACGGTTCTATTGCATAAGAAAACTGAATTTAATCTGCCCTCTTCACTTTGATTCTATTTAGTTTATTTTGTTGATTCATTTTCTTCATTTTGTGCTTTTAAACTCTTTGTAAAGCTATGAGGATTTCTGGAGTCTGTGTGCATGTGTGAGATAGAGAGACTGACACACTGACATTGACACTTTTTTAATCAGTTGCTTTCCGTAAAGCACTTTGAAATACAAAAACTGCATGACTAGTGCTTCCATACAGTAAATGAAGAGTGAAATAAGCAGATTTGTAATGCAAGTTAATACAGAAACTCCTTAAACTTTAGTTTACTGTTAAAAACTGTTAAAAAACCACCGGCACTATGGGATTTTTGAAAGAATCATCTCCACATTGAGCCTGATTCAGCCTGACCTAAAAACCCACGAAACTATAATCTGGTTCCATCTATAATATGTGTCTGTGTTTTGCCTCTGTGTTTTCCATAATACTGAGATGAGATCAGCCCGAGGTTTTTGAGTTACCACAGCAAATAAACAGCCACCATGGCAACTTTCTGATTGTGTATATCTTTTGATGTACTCGAAATCCATTTATGCTCGCGCACAATCTGATACGTTGACAACACTGAGACGGCAAACTGTTGCTAAAAGAGAGGCAAAGCGCCATTTAGTGCGTTTGAAGGCTGTGTGTCAGTGTTCTTTTGCAATCAGTTTCTGACTCGGTCTGATAGATTTTGCCTTTTCAGCAAGGTCAGTATTCCGACACTCCCAAGATAAAAAGGCGGCCAGCAGGGAGTTGGGGGATGAGTTATACTCGCTGATTTATCAAACTGATCCTCAAGGAAAAAGGAAATTCCTGACAAGAGGCCATCTCTGAGGTTCCTCACAGAAGCTCTCAACAACTCTCAACACGCTGACATGTTATTGTCAAACCGTTTTTATCAATTAGGGTTAAAAATGTGAGTGTGAAAGGATCTTTGTTTCTAGATATACATTTTGTTTATGTCACTATGCTTTTCATATTCTTTTTCCCACAGTCGTTAAAAGCATTTAAAGCCAATCAATTGCCATTCACTAATGTTAAAAGAATAGATTTATTTTTTTTGCCTAACCCTGTAACGTAACCCTAACCCTGATCTGAGACCTTTTGCATCATTCAGTGGTAAAAGCTTTGCTAAAACCCCTGTTGTACACATTCAGATATACCTGATAACAGCGAGTAGAAGACTATACCAAAATATATTTTTGACTTATTGCATGTAATTTGATCAAAATAATTTCATTTTTTTCTTTCTTCATATGTTGTTGAGACCCCAAAGAAAGACTTCAGACTAAAAAAAATCCAATATTCTTCCTATTTTTCTTGGATCAGGCTTTAAAGGGCTAAACATGACCAAAGTAACTGGTAATGGCAACAGCAAAGGTTCTCCAGTCCCGAAAATGTTGGGGTTTAAAACACAATCAGCTTCCCACCACTACTTCTGCCTAGCATGGCCTCGGGCTTGACTGTTTTCTGGGAAAAGATGCCTGTATGCGGTACGCTGTCCCCAGTGTTGGGGAGTAACGGATTACATGTAACGACGTTACGTAATTTAATTACAAAAAAAGAGTAACTGTAATTCGTTACAGTTACAATGAGAAAATATGTAATTGAGTTACAGTTACTTCCGAAAATATTAAGAATTACAAATTTAGTTACATTTTTTACAAAATATAAAGAAAAACCTTTGCAAAATATGCAACTCACTGATAGACGAAGCGTATTGATTTACTAATATTTGACTGTTTGGTGTTGATGCATGACAAACGTTTATCGATGTCTATGACCTAGCCTACCTAGCCTAGCCTACCTAGCCTACCCAACTGTAGGTTGACCAGACATCCTCTTTTTCCCGGACATGTCCTACATTTCAGACTAGGGTTGTCAAAAGTATCGATACTTAAAAAAGTATAGATACTAAAATGTTGTATCCGGATACGACTGAGCTGCCGTCGCTGCCCCCCTGGGTCCGATTTATTTATGTATTTATTAACGTTCTTTATGATCATTTACAAGACGTTAGCATTGAACTGCTAGCTGCGCCCAATAGCTAATAATAACATGCTAAAATTAATCATGGGTCAATACTCATTAAAACCTTAAAGTAATCAAAAAGTAATCAAAAGTAATTAGTTACATTACTTTTTAAAAGTAATCGAAAAAGTTACACTACAATTACATTTTAAACAAGGTAACTTGTAACTGTAACGGATTACATTTTTAAAGTAACTTACCCAACACTGGCTGTCCCCCTCTGAGGGTCCTGGCTGAACCGTCACAAACCCTCCTCACCTCCGGGGGGGCCGTGGTGCCGGCCGGTCTTGAGCGTAACAAGCCCTCAGTCAGCAAACGCCGAGAGGCCTGTTGCATGAAGACTGATGGCGTTTCAGAAAAGAATAGAGCTCGAGATCAATTCAAAGAGAAACTGGCAGAAACTGTCGACACCTGGATATAAGGAGACGTTTGGATGGGACCGTCACCTGCGGATGAACTTAGTATTGGGGGAGTTTTCGAACAGAGTCTCCTTTTAGCTGGTTAAAATGGTTGAAATTATTTTATTTTTTTTGTTTCTAGTATCACCAGTCGCTCAGGGGTAGAAGCCTTTGCCTCCTGATGGTGGTCGGTGATTTGATCCCTGGCTAGATACCAAGGTGTCTCCTGTAAAGACTTTGAACCCCCACTTATTTGCAGTACAGCCTCAAATAGGGCGCAGTATTGCGAATTGCCTAAAGCAGAGCAAACTTGGAGTGGAATTACCAAAAAAAAAAGAGAGAAAAAAAGCACAAACCCATAAGAATACACTTGCATGTGCATGTTTGTGTGTGTGCGCGAGTTTGTCTAGATGTGTGCTGCAGTGTCGGTGTAAACAGCCAGAAGGTTTTTAGGGCAGGTTAAAACCTCACATCTGGACTGATTTGTCTCAGGTTTTGACAGAGTCCAACTCAGGGAGAGGGACTGCTACGGGGTGCTGGAATGTTATTTTTCAAACAGATGGAAGCAATACCTCCAAACCTTCGAGTGTCAGCCCAGGCAAATGAAGGGGAAACTATGATGAGTGAGGCCAAAGATCAGGCCAAAGCGGTGGCGTTTTCCCCCGTAGATATGAGCAGACGACTCACATTTGCAAACTTTGACCTGAAACTGAAGGAGCGGGGCTCAACGAGAGCAGAAAAGCAAACCATTGCTGGTGGAATTTGCTCCAAACTGGCCTCATTTGGATAGAGATAGTGTTGGTTTTCCTTGGAAGAAATGCAGTGGCAGGAGAGGTTTCTGTACTGTGCTGCCCTCTAGCTTTCACAGAAGCTCTCTACGGTTGAAGACAATGGCGTTTTATCTGAGGAACACATTAAAACAATGGTCAGCTTTTCATCTATTAGGATAAATAGTTTTGACACAAAGCATGGGTTGTTGTGGTAGTTAAAAATCAAGAAAAATATCAAGGTTATGAATGTATCGCATACAAGTTAATTACCATTTTCTCGTTCCTATTTTTAGTGTTTTATGGACATGAACAAGAATTGAAAAACATTTTAGAAAACTACAGGTATGAACCTAAGAATATTTTTCTAAAAGTCATTATAGAACTAAAATAAGGCATTTCATATTGCATTTGCAAGCTGATACATTCATATAAAGTTGGATGCAAAATAGCGGGATTATTGTAAGAAAATAGGGGTTATTGTAAGAATATGTTATTGTAAGAATACATTTGACTGGTATAGATGCTTCATAGCTGAGGTTATGTAAAAGTATATTTCTATTACAAATACCTACCAAGACATCTGTTAAACACAGCCAGAGCTGTTATAAAAATACACATGTTCATACATAAAACAGTGGAATACTCAGATTCGGACCACATGTGCTGTTACATTCCTTGTGCCCATTTGGCCTGCTGATGACTGTAAAATCCTCATGATGGATGGAGAAGTTTATTTCATCCTGCCCTCCTGCTCTGTGACAGACGGGTCTAAGCTTGGTTTTAGAATTCTAGTTATGATTTTGATTGTTAAGTCTTAATTTACACTCACTACATCATGTTTGGTGGGTTTTGGGTCAGTATATAATGTATTTTCCTTATTAGGATCTGTCCATCTGTACTTTCAGCCATCCTCTTTCCTGTACAACCATTCAGATCTTATACTGAATGTCACAATCACGCAAATCATATTATCAAGCTCCATGCAACTCCAAATAAAGAATACATGTTCATGAACATTATTTCAGCACTACCAGTTGCAATAGGTTTCAAGATAGTATTTGATTTGATATTTGATGGTGAGTTTAACTGGTGTTTAGCATAATTTCCGTTTGATGATAAACATTTCTAGGCAAAAACACAAAGATTCATGCAAATAGCACATGTTTTATTGTGGGAAATGCCAGTATTACCATCCTTCCATCCATCCGTAACCGCTTATTCCCTAATGGGGTCACGGGGCACAGGAGCCTACCCCAGTGGTCAGTGGGCGAGAGGTGGGGTACACCCTGGACGGTCCACCAGTCAATGGCAGGGCCACACAGAGACACACAAGGACAAACAACCAAGCACAATCACACTCACTCCTAAGGGCAATTTGGAATGTCCAATAAACCCAACATGCAGGTTTTTGGACTGTGGGAGGAAGCCGGAGAACCCGGAGAGAACCCACACGGTCACAGGGAGAACATGCAGACTCCACCCAGAAAGTTCCTGGGTTCCCCGGGGACTGGAACCCAGAACCCTCTTGCTGTGATGCGATGGTGCTAACCACCACACCACCGTGCCACCCTGCCAGTATTACCTCTTAAATGTAATCCTCTGTCAACTATAAAGATGGCTGGTTGGTGAGAAGATACTCTGGATTACAGACTTTTTATTAGTAATTTTTTACAGGTTTTAAAAATTGGTCACAAGACCACAGCATGCAGATTCCAAGCGTAGGTTATGACTAAAATGAACGGCTGACTATTGGAGGACAACTATGGCTATGATGACAACCACTTTCACTTCACCTGCTCACATAGAGGAGCTTGTAGCTACAAAGATCCTGATTGGATTTGATATAATCTGACAGGGCAGGTCACACACATGGTTCAGGTCATCTCATACTCACAAACACAGAAGCAAAGCCTCTGCAGACTAACATGCATCGGCGGTGACACAGTTTAACGCAGAGGCGATATTAAAAGGAAAACTTGTTAGGATTTATTTTTGGACATAGAAGATAAAGAAAAGCGATGACACGCTCTGAAACTGTTTCAGTCTGGGTTCGAAGGCTTGCCACAGACACACCAAACCCCTGTCTATATCGTCAATGCAAGGTAGGACACTTTGAATCAATCATAGGAAAAAGAAGGCTGAATTTAGCACATCTGTCCAAACATAGGCATGAAATGTGGCCACAGCAAGTCAAGCAGATTGGGGGTTTTTTGTGTGCGGTTGATGGAAAAAGTATTAAAAAAGTCATGGAAGAAAAGAAAAAAAAGTCCTATGGATCATAAAGTGACCAAATACATTCTATACAAAGGAACATTGATAATCTCACAGTTTGTAAATTTTCAGTCTCCTTTGAATCAGTTTTAATAAATATTTTCACTTTTCTGGGAATGAGAAATTAAGGATTATGTGAAACAATAGTAAAACTTTTAAAGGAAGACTGAGCCTGTCAGAATCTCAATGTCAAGTCAAACCAAAATAATATATAATATAGTTAGATAATAGTGTAACAGGATTTGGTTAATTGATTTCAGTAGGGTTATTACAATGAGCAAATGGATAAATACAATTGTTTTTGTGATGTACACATGTTATGATCATTATAACATTTATCATTATCATTGTTAGTTGTAGAAGTGGTAAAGTAGTTGTGGTAATAATAGTAGCAGTCACTAACACTGACTCGAGGGAACAGGGTCACTTTTCAGGGTGCCAAACTGGTCCTCGAGGGCTGCTGTCCAGGTTTTTCTAAATGTTCCGGATTCAACGCAACCGATTCTGATTAAATGGATTTCCTAAAAACATTTTTCAGGCTGTGCACAGGCCTGCTGATGGCGCATTGATGTGAATTGATTATGTGTCGAAGCTTAGAAAAATCCAAAACCTTTAGAAAAGCTGCCCTGGAGGACCACAGTTCATAGACTGGAGTTTGACACCCATCCAAGTCCATAAAATGAAGTTCACTGCTACAAATGGTTCCACATGCTCCAAACGCTGCCCCCAAGTGGCAGATCAACAACTGTAGGCACCCATCCAACACGGAGTGTGCAAGTTCAATTGTCTTACGTGTCAAACACGTTTCAATTTTTCATTTAAGGGGAGCAGCAACTCCGGACCTTCTTCGCCCATCCTCCACTGAGCTCTGGAAGTGGGGAGCCTTAAGATGCCACAGCAGAGCCATGCCTTCAACTTCTTACCTCAGACACGGAGGCCAATGCTGAACACGTCTCCCGATGTCGACCTTTCCTCGTTTTCTCCTCATCAAACTCGACTTACCCCTACCCCAGCTCCAGTCAACCAGATTCTTTCCATCTCCTCCCGGCCATCCTCTTTGTCACTTTCGTACCACTGGACTCCCACTTCTCCTCCACCCCTTTTCCACCGTTTGCTCCATTCAACCCTCCATGGCCACCTGAAGTCCCTCCTGGTTCTCCTGGCCCTCCAGTGTTTTCTACTGCAGCCAGCACAGGCAGGGTGGTTCCGGGTGGGAGTAGTGGGACCGTGGGGGTGCGACCCTCTATTTGCCAAGGCACTTCCTAATGTGGCGGCGCAGCTGGCCGTCAATCGCATCAACAAGGACCCTTCGCTGTCCTACGCAGTGACGTTTGACTATACTGTTCTGCAGGTATAACTCCTGGGACTTCACCTTCAACCTCCTGAAAAGAAATAGTCTGTCCTCTTTGGCAATGGGAGTTGGGTTATATTATTCCTTATCAGTAGCAAGCTTACTAAATGTATTAGAAAATGTCATTTTTGTGGTTATAATTTACTAACCACAAAGAAAATCTAGAAAATCATGTGTATACAATTGCTTAGAAGGTGATTTTTTGCTTAAAAAAACACCCGTGATATGGTTAACAAATTTAACAAATTTGAAACCTCCCTTTTTCTATGTCCATCCCACGTAAAAGTTTCTTTAAGGAAAATCATGGGGCCTTTGTTAATATAACAATGATTTATTATATGGTGTATCCGCATGTCTGTTTAAAAACTGAATGACCTTCATCATTTTTTCAGCGTGTTCATGCATTTTTGTTGGTCTGTTGAAGGAGTATGTCATTTTTGATTGCTTAACTGACACATGAAGTATCTCTTTCATAGGAGCCTTGTGAAACATCCAGGGCATTGGAGGCATTTGTGGGTTTCCACACTAAGGCGTCAGGGTACATTGGACCAGCCAACCCTGGTTACTGTGATGCCGCCTCGATGCTGAGTAAAGGCTGGAATAAAGTAGGCCAAGTTATCTGGAGAATATTTGATATAATTTGGATGTTGGATATACAGTGGGGGAAATAAGTATTTGACCCCTTGCTGATTTTGCAGGTTTGCCCACTTACAAAGAATGCAACCATCTAAAATTTTAATCATATGTACATTCTAACAGTGAGAGACAGAATCCCAAAGAAAATTCCAGAAAATCACATCATATGAATTTATAAAAATTGATAACCATCTGATGAGGAAAAATAAGTATTTGACCCCCTGGACAAACAGCATGTTAATATTCTATAGAAAAGCCATTATTGGCCAGCACAGGTGTCAAACGATTTTTATAGTTGGTGACAAGGTTTGTGCACATTTCGGCAGGGATGTTGGCCCACTCGTCCCGGCAGACAGCCTCCAAATCATTCAGGTTCCAAGGTTGTCGCCTGGCAACTCGAATTTTAAGCTCCCTCCAAAGATTTTCAATTGGATTCAGGTCTGGAGACTGGCTAGGCCACTCTAGAACCTTGATGTGCTTCTTCTTCAGCCACTCTTTTGTTGCTTTGGCGGTGTGCTTAGGGTCGTTGTTGTGCTGAAACACCCATCCTCGACCCATCTTCAGCTCTCTCACTGAGGGAAGGAGATGTTGGTTCAGAATTCCATCCTCCCCTCAATACGATGGAGTTGCCCCGTCCCCTTGGCTGAAAAGCACCCCCAAAGCATGATGTTGCCACCACCATGCTTGACGGTGGGGATGGTTATCTTTGGATTGTACTCCGTGTTCTTTTCCCTCCAAACACAACGAGTTGAGTTGAGGCCAAAAAGTTCTATTTTGGTCTCATCTGACCACATCACCTTCTTCCAGGACTCTTCTGAGTTGTCCAGGTGGTGAATGGCGAACTTCATGCTGGCCTGGACATGTTTCTTCTTGAGCAGGGGGACCTTGCGTGCGCTGCAGGATTTCAATCCATGACGGCGTAGTGTGTTACCAACCGTTTCTTTTGTAATTGTGGTCCCAGCTGCCTTCAGTTGATTCCTCAGTTCCCCCCTTGTGGTTTTGGGATGATTCCTCACCGTTCGCATGATCAGGGACACCCCACAAGGCGAGATCTTGTGGGGAGGCCCAGACCCAGGGAGGTTGGCGGTGGTGTGGTGCTTCTTCCATTTCCTGACAACTGCATCGACAGTTGATCTTTTCTCTCCAAGTTGTTTTCTGATTCTCTGGTAGCCTATCCCAGCCTTGTGCAGATCAACAATCTTGTCCCTGATGTCTGTAGAAAGCTCTTTGGTCTTGCCCATGTTGGTGATGTTGGATGCTGGTTGTTTGGGTGTTGACAGGTGTCTTTTATACAGGTAACAAGGTGAGGCAGGTATATTTGATGTAGTCAATTAGTTGGGATTGGGGCTGTGTCTTAAAGAAAGACTAACTGACTTGTAGGAGCCAGAATATTTGCTGTTTGGTAGGGGGTCAAATACTTGTTTTTCCTCATCAGATGGTTATCAATTTTTATAAATTCATATGATGTGAATTTCTGGAATTTTCTTTGGGATTCTGTCTCTCACTGTTAGAATGTACATATGATTAAAATTTTAGATGGTTGCATTCTTTGTAAGTGGGCAAACCTGCAAAATCAGCAAGGGGTCAAATACTTATTTCCCCCACTGTAGGCATTGATATTAAATCTTAGTTATCCGTAGGGCTAAAGTGTAATGCACACATTTTTTATTTTTTTTTGGGGGGGGGGGGGGGTTAAGGAGCAGGTTGGCATAATTCTTCATCTTCTAGGCATTGTTTCCTTGGAGTTGTGTTGGTTACGAGTTGGACGATGTTCGCAGCCATCCGACTCTTGCTCGAACCATGGGGAGGTCCACCTCAGTGCTACACAGCATATTGAGCTATTTCAGGTGGGCTCACATCGGCATCATCTCTTCCTCCGAGGACATTTGGGTGGACACAGCAACTAAGGTTCGAACTCTCATTATTTTAAACCTCTGAATTTTGTCACAATTGCTATGAATGACTGCTATGAATTAATAAAATTGAGTTAAGATCATTGCAAAAAGAACATTTGTTCCATGATTTTCCTCAAGGTCCATGTTTACTTGTCTTCCCTAGGTGGCTGAATCCTTAAGGAGCCATGGTGTGCCAGTTAGACTAGTCAGTGTGATGGAAAACACACCTCACGGCATTAGGCGAACTCTAACAAAGATCCGCAAGATGGGACAAATTCGTGGTATGGCTGGTTTACTCACAGTGGCAACACCGTCTGTGTGTCCTCCTTTTGGGCATTCCTTTTTAAAATATTGGCTGTTAAAGAGTTTAGTGGGTGGCATGCTGGTGTGACAATTAGCATCCAGTTTGAATTCCTAGGGGCCTTCCTGTGTGGAGTTTGCATGTTCTTTCTGGGTACTCCAGGTTCCTGCCACAGTCTAGAGTCATGCATGTTAAGTCAATCAGCCCCTATGGATGATTGTGAGGACTGGAGACCCGCTCAGGGTGTCTCACCCAATGACAGCTGGGATAGGCTCCAGACCCCCTTTGAACCCACTGAGAATAAGCATGTACTATTAGCATATGTAAATGTACATGCACTAACATAGCACTTCTCCAGCTGACGACTTAAAGCACTTTACACTACCTGTCAGTCACCATTCCCAAAACTGGATGTACTACTAGGCACCTTGTGGTTCAGAGCCTTGCCCAAGGACTCTTTGACATGTGGCCTGGAGGAACACTGAGTTGAACCACGGACCTGTCATGAAAAGTTGAAAAGGAGTGAGATTATGCAGATACAGATATGGCTGTAAGGTAGTTAATAAAACTGAAAACCAAACTGTTGGAAACAAAACCCTAGAAACCAACGAAAGTAAACATGACAGGGATTAATGACAAGGAGACAAATGTAACAAACAAACCGATTGAAAATGAGGATCCAACAGGAAGTTTATGGACAGAGTAGAAAAATTGGTATATGACAGACACAATTAAAAAAAACACCCAGGATTCATGACAGTAATAGGAAATCCCGCCTTGACTAGACAAGTCCGTAAACTCATTGGGATGTCCTTTTCCAGCTGTGGTCCTCTGCATGCACTCTGCGCTGATCGGGGGCTCAGCCCAGAAGCTCTTCTTGGAAACAGCCTACGACATGCAGATGATCGACGGCTCCCTGGTGTTTGTGCCCTATGACACCCTGCTCTACAGCCTACCTTACCGGAATGTGACCTACCCGGCTCTGAAGAGCAACAGCAAACTGCTGCGGGCCTACGATGCCGTGCTGACTGCCACCATCGACTCCCCCGAGGTGTCCTTCTACGAGGCCTACAGAGAGGCCATGCAGAGGGGAGAGGTGGCAGAGACGCTCAAACCCCAGCAGGCAAGCATGGAGTAAAGTGTTTTTGAGATAGTTCTCGAGTGTATCATCAAATTGTGAGCACGAGAAATAGCCAATAACATCTGTGTTTTTCTTTGCTGCAGGTGTCTCCTCTGTTTGGAACAATTTACAACTCAGTTCTGTTCATGGCTCATGCAGTGCATCATGTACGGGAGGCCAGGGAGAGGATGTCGGGTGGAAATCTGGCACAACGTGTCCGGAACCTGAACTTCCAGGTACAGAGAGGACAGTGATTATCCTCAAGAAGAATCTGTAATTGTGTTTTTTGCCGTGAATTTCGTCTTAATGTGTCATTTTTTTTACAAATTCATTGGATTTCTTAAGAATTTTCATGTGGCTACAGATAAGCAAACTGCTCCATTTTACAAGGATCCCGTCTCAAGGAAACATAATGACAGTTTATGAGGGTGAGGTCCACTTTAGTGACAAGCTGCTCTGGAGTTGCAGAATTTCTGTTTCGCTGAGACAGAGGCGGACTCAAACCAAAAAAAGTACCTTTGTCTTACCAAGTGAAAAGCTTTTTGATCATGAATGTCAAAAATGGTGCTAGATGTGGCACCTGAAAGGACTGTATAAAGGGCTAGTTTGTGGATAAATAGCAAACGGCACAGGTTGTCCGGCCAGAACAGATGGATAACCCCAATGACGACGCACACACACTCTTTTTAGGGAACACGTCAATGTGTGAACCGTGGTTTACTAAAAGTAAGAAACAGACATACAAAAACTATGAGTTATTTAGAACAAATGTCACGACCGGGTCGGCTGAGCGAGGACTCAGATGCAGAGCTAATTCCAAAAAGGTTTTATTCAACACAAAAACGCACTCCAACGGAGTGGTAGGGCAGGCGCTCCAAAGGAGGCAAAAGTAACAACAGAAAATCACTCTTACAGAGGACGTGGAAAAAACAAAGTAACAAAAGAATACTCACTAGAACAGGCTAGGAGAACGAAACTCAAAATCACTCGGAAGCGAGGCAAAAACGGGGCTCAAGGACTGGGACTGAAAACAGGGCAAGGAAGCTAGGACTCAGGACTATGACTGGAGATCGCTATGGAACGTGGGCACAGGAGACAAACGTAATTCTCTGGCACAGGACAAGGGGAGACGAAGACTATTTAAACACATCAGGGAAGGGGCCCCAGGTGAACACAATAGGTAATCAGGGAGACACTCGGACTGGTGACACAACAGGAAGTGCAAGTGACCTGAAACGAGATGAGGGTTAGCCTTCAAAATAAAGCAGGAAATGACGAGACGACATAAAGACGAGACGAAAAACCTTAACCAGGGGCACCACCGTGACAACAAACACAAATGCACAGTATTAATGAATAAAGTAAAATATATACAAATATATACAAATATATACATGAGTGAAAATGAATGATAAATGCTGAGAGCAAATATCTTAATCTGAGTCATAATATGCAATTGCCCCCAGCAACTTGCACAATACAGTCATTGATAAACACGGGATGTGTTGTGAGGAAAATGCGCACTGCCCCTTTAAGAGGAGCGAACGTAACGCTCTGCGTGCCTGCACGCACAGAGGAGCGCTCCGCTCAAAACAAACACACAGACCTGTGTCGCTACTTCTCCGCTGGAGAAGTACACAAAACAACAAATCTATAACACTCTGAGTACACCGTGGCATAGAAAAACAGTAAGCGTCATTATTGAAGCACACCCGCGCTGTCGTCGCGATATTACAATGTAACAACACGAGCGAGTGAACAAAACAACGGCAACTTACATTCTCAGAGACGCACGGTTTAACACAGGATATGGACATTGGAGTCTGAAATGTCCGTGGTGATGAACAAAGAAGTTGACTCCTGAATTAACGGACGGTCCAGCGTGGCTGCTACCTTGGGTCACTCTGCACTGACTTGCGCACCTTCGATCCTGTTATAAAACAGGTTTGTGACGCTATGGCTATGCAGATGAGCTCGTGTCCAGCTCGTGCTCAAGGGTCTTGACCAATCACAGGAGGTCACAGCCCCCCTGAGCATGCACTCAGAGCGTGATCAGTGACGGCCAGACACCTTGACGCCCAAATTCTGAACAATGAAGACATATGCAACATAACAGTGAAAACTCCTTGTGTGAAAACTCCTCATTTAAATGAGGAGCCCAACTGTGGAACCATTCTTTGTCGGTTTCCACCTTGCAATGACGAAAGCAAATCGACAGTATCTCTGACAACACACATTTGATTTACTTCTCAGGGCTTCAGTCACCCGGTCAAAACCAGCAGCACTGGGGAGACTCAGCTGGATTACCTCATACTGGACACGGATGGACTCTCCCCGAAGCTGACGCCAACTTACAAGTAAATGCGGTCTGAGATCAGGTGTTAAAGGTTTTATTGTGTGCGACAAGCTTTTTTAAGAGCGGCTAAGTAATTAAGCTGTCAGTGATCGAGAGAGTTAGAAAAGAAACCTTCAGATATACATTCCCTTATCACTTATTCACTGTGTATCTGGTGATATTATTATAAATCTAAAGGTCAAACTCCAACATCATCTTGATACAGATTCTCTGAATGTCATTATTTCTCTGATATAAACTCTAAATCATCATCTCCTCACAACGCTAATTAAATCTTTGAACCATCTTTCATTTCTGTGTGTAAACTGTAGTTTTTAACACCTTATTCATGGCCACTACTCGAGAAATTTCACAGTCATGTTACAGAGACATATCTGTTACGATCCTAATAAAGCAAGAAGATATGAGTCACCCATACACACTTTAACCACTGATCTGACAACAGGATCGACATGGAGATGGGCATGGTCCGCTTCTTGGGTCAAGACATTCACTATCCTAAAGGTTATGGACCCAAAAGGGATGCCGCCTGCTGGTTTACTCCTGGAGTTATCTGCTCAGGGGGTGAGGGACAGCCCCACTCGCACTCATACATGCACACTTCTTTATTTTCTCTTGACATCTGCTTTCACACACCAAAGACACACATTACAAAATGATCTTCCTCGTACTGAGATGACATAAAATATTCAACTTCTTCTTTGGCAGGTGTGGACTTGTTTCTGACCTTCAGCATGTTCGTTGGTTCGATTGTGGCGTCTATCTTTGCAGCGGCTCTCTTGTACTGCATCAGGTACACCAAGTTACCAACACGTGTGTTGTGCATTTACACACACACACATTGGGATATTTGAATTTGTGCTTTCCAGACAAAAAAATTTTCAACTCATTTTTACTTGTGTATTCCACTCCCTTGACTGTCTGAATCCTAGGCGGCGCATCAATCAGATTCGACTGGTTAGAGGGCCAAACAAGATCCTGCTGACTCTTGACGATGTCACATTCATTAACCCATCGCTTAGCAACAAGGTCAGCCCTTACCTGTCACCTTGTTAATGTTTTGCTTTATTCGTTTTTGCTACGAATCGTACATGACATTATTTGCCCAAAATCAGCTCTTTTCACGAAACAAAAGGCACACACATTCCCTGTCCTCAGAAGCTGAGTCTGGACGACAGCAGGACCAGTGCTGGAAAGAGCATGTCCGAACGTAGCGTCCACACACCCGTCTCCTCCCAGTCCCCGGCAACTTACGAAAACTCCAATGTTGTCATTTTTGAGGTAAGGCAGTTAGTGTACAATACAGTGTACAACAGCACATTACTCACAGATATTCACAAATGATAGAGAAACAAATCTGCTCCTGACAGTCTTAGGCCAAAATGCTATTTTTGATGACAAGAAGTAGGAGTAGGGACATTGAAGTAGTATCAAGACTATTAGACTTATTCTTAATAGGGTCAGTGGAATGGGGTGTTGGAGTGATAAAAGGGGTACATCCTGGACAAGTCACCAGTCCATCACAAGGCTGGTATCAAGACTAGGGGACAGTATATACTTAAATGTATACACATGGTCCTGTTCCAATCTCTGATCGGAGCTCAGCCTTTCAGTAGATCAGTATCAACAGAAACAAAAATAGATAGACATCTGCATCTTTACCACAAATGACCAGTGTCTCTGCTTTTCACACCAACAGAAATACTGTAACATATCTAACTATGCCACTGGGTGTCTTAGCATCCTCTGTGTCTAACTCCATTGTTGTCATTTCAAAATGTTTGGCAATCTGAGAACAGGAAAACATTTGGACACACAGTGGACATTAAGCTCCCTTGTATTTCTCAGCAATCCTCAGGATAAATATCTTAGCTGTCCATAACAACCATCAATGAGAAGAGTCCACAAGATTGGTTTATACTCATATGCCCACATGATTGATTCAAAGTGAGGATAAACCATCTTGCATGTTGTCTAATAAGTGTAAGAAAGTGCCTCACTTAGTTGATTCTGAGAGTTAAAATCACTTGTATGACACATAAATTGGGACTAAATGTTGTATTAGATGTTTAACCCCTCCATTACGCTCTTCACCAGGGGGATTGGGCATGGTTGAAGAGACTACCCAATGGGAAGTTTGGTCGCATCACCCCGAAAACCAGTGATGTTTTCGAACTGGTATGTCACGCTGATGCAATGAAAGATATCTCAGGTCCAATTTAAGAATACGGCTTTTAAGGTCAGGCGCATGCACTCAATCAAACCTGCTTTATTTTTACAACGACAAAGGATCATACAGGCTTAAGCACATACAGTATTTGACACAAAAAATAAAAACCTGCTTGGTGTGGATCCAAGCCTTTCCACTTTTAAACATATACCATTGTAGATGACATTGTATCATAAGGGAGGACATTTTTGTCGTAGAAAGTTTATATCGAATGAAATGTATTGTTTTTGTTTTCCTGATATTGCAATTCAGATGAAGGACATGCGTCACGAAAACGTCAACCTTTTCCTGGGCTTCTTCCATGACTGCGGCGTCTTTGCTATTGTAACCGAGTTCTGCTCCAGAGGTAGCCTGGAGGATCTGCTGCTAAATGAAGATGTCAAACTTGACTGGATGTTCAAGTCCTCTCTGTTGCTGGATTTAATCAAGGTTTGAATCAGGAAGATATTTTTGGAGGAATTCATCTTCATAGGGATATCGGTTAGACGAAAGAAATTGAATTTACCTTTGAGTTCTCTCTCTCTCAGGGTATGAAGTACCTCCATCACCGTGGAGTGTGTCACACCCGTTTGAAGTCTCGTAACTGCGTTGTGGATGGGCGCTTTGTCCTAAAAATAACAGACTATGGCTACAGTGAGGTCCTGGAGTCACAGAGGTTCCCTTTTGTTGAACCACGTCCAGAAGGTAGAAGCTTCGAAAAACCTCTTGGAGGGCTTTTGTAGCATCTTAAACATTGTGCCACTTTTTTAAAAACTTTTTTTTTTGCTGGAGTCGCTACCATATAAGAAACATAGAGCACTTCTGTTTGTTGCAGAGCTGCTGTGGACAGCCCCGGAGATCCTGAGGAGTGGGCAGCCACTGCTCTATGGGACTTTACCTGGGGACGTTTACAGCTTTGCCATCATCATGCAAGAAGTGGTGATCCGGGGGCCTCCATTCTGCATGATGGACCAGTCCGATGCAGGCAAGATGCCCCAACAACCTACTAAAAAATGCCAAATCAGCACAAAAGACACTAGTCTTTTAATGCTTGAAATAGTGTCACCTACACTTTGCCAATTTACATTTGGTGAAAGTCAGATCTGACAGAGAAATCCAGGCCAGGAGATTCTAAAAGTCAAAGTTTGTTTTTGTTTTTTTTACCAATTCAAAAGGCTTAATAGTTGCTGGGTTTGTCAGTGAAAAAGAAAACTGATAGGCTGCTTTAGGTCGGAATGCTTTGAGGTATGCTTTACTGAGGTAGAATTACCGTATGTTAGATAGAAAATTTCAATCCTTAGCAGACAAACTTAACACAAACACATTTTCTAATCCAGCCCTCATTTAAAAAATAAAATCAAACTACCATCCCTTTTTGTACCAGAGCCTTTTTATGGAGAAAAGCATTTTAGCATTTCTAACTACATTTAAATCAAAAGACACACAGATTGCCTTGTCTTTTTCTGTTTCTCATTAGGTGGAATGGTATCTGTGTATTCATCCAACACTAATTACCAATAGTGTCATCTCTACCTCTTGGAAAGTTGTCAAGAGGATCTGGTCTAAAATGTTTATGTTGCACGGATGAACAAGTATTAGTACTAAACCAAACAGCTGGTGTGTGCATGTGTGCTTCAGAAATTATAGAGAAGGTCCGTAAGCCTCCCCCTCTGTGTCGGCCCGTGGTCAGTCCCGATTACGCTCCGATGGAGTGCATCCAGCTGATGAAACAGTGCTGGAACGAACAGCCAGACAAGAGGCCAAGCTTTGAAGAGATCTTTGACCATGTATGTTCAATGGATCGTTGGATATTTCAGGTTTTCCACAAACTGGTGTTTTGTTTGTTTTTTTGGTTGAACTGTGGGTTCTCATTTCCGTCAAGTTTAAGAACATCAACAAGGGGAAGAAGACCAACATCATCGACTCAATGCTGAGGATGCTGGAGCAGTACTCGTCAAATCTGGAGGAGTTGATCAGGGAGCGCACAGAAGAGCTGGAAATTGAGAAGCAGAAGACAGAAAAGCTGCTAACGCAGATGCTGCCCCCGTACGTTACCTTAGACACACTTGCACACACACAATATCTTATCAAGGTAAACACGAGGGACTATACCTTCAAGAGCATTTGTTCACATTGTTGCATACAATTCCTTTGGCTACTGATGGGTGGAAATCCTAATTACTTGGGTTATGTTTTGTTTTTGTGTCCGTCCAAGTTCATATGGTCACATTTTCCCATTTGAAACTTCTCCCAGGTCGGTGGCTGGGGCTTTGATGGATGGCGGGACAGTGGAGCCAGAATATTTTGACAACGTGTCGCTCTATTTCAGCGACATAGTGGGCTTCACCACAATCTCAGCCAACAGCGAGCCTATAGAGGTGGTCGACCTCCTCAATGATCTCTACACACTGTTCGATGCCATCATCGGAAATCATGATGTCTATAAGGTAACATTGTGATTTCAGAAAAATCTGTTCGTCATCTCTTCTTTTCTATCCTCAAAGTTTTAGATGATTGTTATGTTGCTTTTTGTATTTTGTTACTGACCAGGTGGAGACAATTGGTGATGCTTATATGGTGGCATCAGGTGTTCCCGTCCCTAATGGGAACCGTCATGCTGCAGAAATAGCCAACATGTCACTTGACATCCTCAGTGCTGTGGGGACTTTCAAAATGAGACACATGCCTGATGTTCCTGTGAGGATACGCATAGGACTGCATACAGGTAGGGAGAGAGCGATCAAGAAGAAACTGTTTAACCTTTTGGATACAATACAGTGTAGTTCAGTCAAAAAATGTAGGGTACCTACTTTTACATCTATGAAATTAATGTAAGCCAATGCAATGGCCTGGGAAATGATGAGCATTCTTTGTGTGTGTGTTATACTGTAGGTCCATGTGTGACAGGTGTAGTGGGTCTCACTATGCCTCGCTACTGCCTGTTTGGAGACACAGTGACCACGGCCTCCCGTATGGAATCCAGCGGGATGCGTAAGTTATGAGAAGCAGCACTCTAAAAATCTATTTAGCAGCTAACTGATAGAAAGGCTAATTTCATGATGGGATCAAAGTAAGAGCAAGGACGATTTTTTTTCTTTTTATGCACTCTCCCACTACAGCCTACAGGATCCACGTCCACGAGAGTACAGTGAAGATCCTTCGGGAGCTTAATTCCGGGTATAAACTGGAGTTAAGAGGCAGATCAGAAGTAAAGGTACAACCCTATAACAAAAAACTTGAAAATTTGCGAAACATGATCAGATGTCGAGGGAATATTGCAATTTATTTATCTCCTTATCCTTTCGAAAGGGGAAAGGAGTAGAAGAGACGTATTGGCTTGTGGGAAGGGAAGGATTTACCAAACCTCTGCCCATTCCTCCTGAACTCAAGTCTGGGTAGGAATGCATACCCCTCATCTTCGTCCATTTGTTTGTCTTTCCCCTTGTCTTACTCCATCCTCCTCATCTTCTCCACACCCGGTTTCTCGTTTCTCTCTAAGATCTGAGTCCTGCACTGGTTTGAAAGCTTTCCCAGGCTTTTCTTTTTCTCATATGTAGCCATACCATCTCATCTTTACATGTAGCCATTGTAGAGTTTCCATTACTGGCACTTGGTTCAGAGGCTCTAAGTACTCCGGGTTTTGTTCTCAGTCTGATCTGTTTTCCAGATTTATCTACTAAGTGGTTTGAATAGGAGCAAAGAATGCAATTAATCTTTAACTTTGTAAACTTCTTAGTCAACAGTACATTCACTGTTCCCTAAGTATATTCACATCTCCAACAACAGTCCTGGGAAATCAAGGAAATTGCCCAAGCATGGAGAAGACTCAATGCAGGCTGAAAGAAAAACATCTGTACAGAAATGACAACTCCTGTACTAGTGTGATAAATTTTGCACAATGTTTGCAGATATATTAATTTAGAGTCTTTTGAAAGAATATCCTAGTAACCACAATCACAGATATTCTTTGAAAATCACCTGTCTACCTTCCAGCCCTCAGTTGTAGGGATTATCAGTGTCCATTTGAAAAGATAAGTTGCCATGATAGATGAAGCATAGTTAAAAGTATGCAAGAACAATTGACCCCTTTGGAGACCAGCAGTTCTACCAGATATGGTGCGTAGCAATAATCCAACTGTCACCTTGGAAGTTTCTTTAATCTAAACTTCACCAAAGCAAATTGTTTTGTGAGAATCTTTAGTCTTACCTCTCATTTAAGGGCATTTAAGGGTGACCCATGCCTTCACTTGTGTTCAAACCACAGTGTCCCCCAAATTTTGAAGTTTGACGTTTTGCAGCACATGCATCCATTCGACCTTGTCTTTATAAGGTTTTGTAACAGTGTACACCTGGTTAAGCCTATGGGAAAGCTGGTTTGTTATGTAAAAACATCATGATGTGCAGGTGCTTTGAAAAAAAGTACTGAATGTTTACATTGGATAAACAAATTTCCTATTGTTTCTCACAAGCAAACTTCAGTAATCAGACCAATGGAGCATGACCAAGGAGAGCCATTTGGTAAGATCAAACGTGTCAGTCATTCCAGAGGTGGGAGAATGAAAGTTGCTTTGGATAAAAGCATTGAACATTTCCAAGCTCTTCTCAGAGAAGGAAGATTACATTTCAAGAAACCGAGAATATTTCCATGAGCCTTTGTGTAAAGATAAGGAACCAAGTAAAAATGGATACCGGTAGGTTTAATGTTAGTTGTATCCAGACCCATTGTAACAAAATGATTCTCAGAAATATAATTGTTAACAGAAACCTGCTCTTGCTAATCTTACTAAGCAACCTTCCGTTAAGATCAGTCTGTGAGGCTTTGGGCTTTTCTATACTGGCATTCAGCTATAATAGTTTCACCGTGACACATACAAATATTCATTGAATGTTGTATTAGCCTAAACAAACATGCTAATGGCTAACAGATAGAATTAAGAGCTTACCTTCACAGCTATGATTAGTTTGAAGCATACTGGCATAGTATGAGTAAGATGTATAAGTGCTTGGATAACAGTAAAACACTGTAGCTAGCTAAAGAGATTGAAAAGCTCGAGAGGTGACTGAGCAGAACAATATACATGAAAACTATTAAGAAAATATTAAGAGCTGTCTGTTTTCTCAAGTTCGTTCATAACTTTTACAACATCTCAACAAACTTCTTTAGGAGCTCCCGTTTTTGACCATGCTTGTGCCTAAAAACCCACCCATAGTTTCTAGTACAGGTCTACTCTAGAAACTATTACGCCAGGCCTGAGGAACACAAGCAATGGCATTGGAAGATAGATTATCTCTTGATCATGGTTCTATAAGAATTGATACATCTCAGGAAAAGCTTATGGTCACTTCCTATGACAAACTATGGACCTCTGCAGTGGCTACCAAACAGATACTATGTTCTTCAGCGTCAAGCAAGCTATTGCAGGACTACAGTATCTATGTGTGTTAGCGTGTGTGTGTGTGTGTGTGTGTGTGCTGTGATCATGCTGTTCGCTTCGTCTCAACAGGCAAATGGCCCACGGGCTGCAGATGGCCGAGATAGCCCAGTACAAGAAACGGAAAGCTGAGAAACTACAGCAGGAACAACTTGCAAAGAAGAAAAACTGAGGTAATGTTATGCATTATAAAAAAATGTATAACATTACTGGCTTGGTTGGCAACGTTACACGTCCTTTGGCTAACATAGTTTGGGGACGAACCGTCTCAAGGTGTTACTGTGGTTTGTTTGCACTTGTGCTGAATCTTGAACAGAACCCGTTCAAAGTTTGGCAAGAAATTTTGGCCAATGCAAGAAACTGCTGGTCATATTCTGGGCTCTGGTGAGATATTGTCAAGTGGTCATTATTGTCTGAAAACTTTTTGGAGATGTTGACCCTCTCTAAAGGTTTACACCACTACCCATGTCCAAACAGTAGTTTCTTACTGCTGGCTATTGATAAGATATTCTTGTCAGATTTTGAGGTGGTTCGTGTCAAGATACATGTGCAAACAGAAGCAGCGACATCTACAGACCGTTCAGGTTGGAAATGTCGGGATTTTATAGATAAAATAAGACAAAAAACTCTTCCTTTTTGTCACTAACAAAACTCAGTTCTTCTACTTTACAAGTTATGAAAAGGAAATGTTTTGCCTTAACTGCTCACCTCATCGCTGCCGTTGCTCGAACAGCTATTTTGTCTAGAAAACTTGAGTTTTGAATGCTCACTTCGAACTCTTTGCACTTTCAAAGCCAGCTGAGGGGAAATTCGCTGGAGGGCCAGCTTTCCGTTCGGCAGCAGCAATGTGCTGACTTAAGCTCAAATGTCCCGGAGCTTCTTTTATGTCGACCACATTGTTGCATGGATGTGTCAGTGGCAAGGATGCCATCGGACTTTCACAGCATATATGACATCTAATGAACTCTAAAGATATTTCTCCAATATGTCAAACAGGTAGCTGGCAAGCTCCTTTGCCAGCTCTGTTAAGAGGCTTTTACGTCTTTATGGTGATGTATTTAGACCTGTTTTCCGGTGTTTTTGTCTGTTTGTGTGGTCCCTGTTGACTCTGGAACGTAGGCACTTTGTGAAAAATTGACCCTGCCTGAAGACATACTTTCATTCCAAGGGCAAATTTCACATAATGGCCTTCAGCTGTGTATTAGACTTTAGACTTCCTGTTTTTGGCTGTCGTGACACGTCCGTTTTCATGTCTCTATTGTCGTCTCTCTCTGTAGATCCCAGCGATTAGAACGTTTTGTTTCCCCTGTGTCTATGGTTGAAGGAATAGTTCAAGATGTTGGTAGATAGTAAGATTTATACCTCCCTACGATGCCTGCATTTATAAAGAAGGTGGCATTGCATTTGATTAAAGAAGGCTACATCATTCTGGGACACATTTTGGTTCCTGGTGACTAAAAGATATTCTCCACCCATATCCCCATCCAAGACTGGAACCTCTCTATGTCACCAATATGGAGATATACAGATGGTTCCAGATCAAATAAAATACATCAAATAGAAAACGTTGAACTATTTCTTCAGTTATCATTATCCGTGTCTTTATTAGATTAGAAAGTTTCTTTTTGCCTTCTTCCTTTAATTCGTCTCCTCCTATCCATCTCCTTTTGTGTGTTTCTTCCTCCTAGAATGCTGCTGAAGGAATCGAGGGACATGAAGCAGGTGTTTCACAAGGCAGTGAAGAAGATCTCTCACGTCCGCGTGGTGACTCAGCTCTACATGCACGAAGACGACGACAACGTCATGATGACGCACCACTGACCGAGTCGGGCCCCGGGCTGGAGCCGCCTTCTTTTTTTTTTAATGCCGCGGTTCCAAAGCCGCTGTTTCTGAGAAGAGAAAGGACGATGGCGGGGAAAGCGTTGGCTCAGATTAACAGCGGTCGCTGCGTTTGCTCATTTGCATTATCAGCTTGAGCCGAGCCGAGCCGAGGTCTGGTGTGGAACTATCTATAGAGGCTGACAATTGGTGACTCAGCAAAGCAGGGATCTGCAGACGGTATCTGTCAGCAGCAGAGGAATGCAGCTAATCTCCCTCGCCCACTTCCGCCTCCTCCCCCTTTTCTTGGAGAAGATTAATTAGGAGGGTATTTTTTAGTCCTTGCAATGTAAAAACAAAACAAAAAAAACAACAGACCCCAGGCAAACTAATGCTCATATCTTAGGCAATTACCTCGGAACGTATTATTGGCCTGACTTGTTTTTGACTAGAGGTGAGTAGACAGTCACTGAATGACTGAAAGCATTCAAAAGTAATGGCACGTTTGTCATTTTCCCTGTAAAATGAATAATCCTGTGGTCAAAAAGGTGTAATAAAATAGTGAAAAGTCATTTTATTTAAATGGCCATAGTTCTTTTTTTATAGACTGATGCAAACTCTGAAGACATTGAATATGTCATCGGACAGGAAAAAAACAAAAAACAAGATTCTGGTCAATGAATTTTAGGGATTGCAGGAAATATCCATCCATCCGACCATCCATCCCTCCGTCCGTCTATCCCCCCATCTATATGCAAACTTCACACAGAAAGGTGCCGGTTCCCCCGGGGATTCAGTTCGGGATTCGTCGTTAATTAGGGTAATCGACAGGGCAAATAACACGATGAGCATGCAAACAGTTACTAAAACCACAATTTGTGGTGCAGTTTGAGAAAATTAACTCCTCGTATGGATTATGGATTTCCTCTCTATTATCTATAATCTATTTTACAAACCTTATAAACGTTTCAGAGAATGTGAACATTCGATTGTCGCTTTAACTGCAAAATTTGAAGTTTGTGGATCAATAAACAGCATTCTTGTGGACAGTGAACATCTCACGCTGACTTGTGCCTTGGCCAAAGCCAGACTTTGTGCATGGTGCCACTTCCATGGGCACCAGCGATTCCCACTTCCATCCGAGAAGCCAGCTTTTAAATTAAGTGCACATGACAAGCAGGCTGGTTCCAATCTCCAGTTATAACGCAACACCTTGACCTTTGAGTATTATTTTCACATATATTAGGCTTTACCACTATGACCAGTTAGTAGATTGGACTCAGACAACTCAGAACTATGTTAGATCTAGGAAACCTTTTAAGATAAACCTATGCAGGTGTTGAGGACGGCAACAGCATCCCCTAACGTCTTTGAGTTTTTAGTGTTCAGAGATGAAAGTATAGTTAGGCTTTGAGACTGGCTGAGGATACAGGAAACTCCCCCCTCCTTTCAACAATGAAAGATCCATTCAAATAAGTTCACAATCACAGTGAGTACAGTGTTATTTATCCAGTTAAAAAAATATTCTCATTGGGGGACTTCACTCGCAAACGGCTAGGGTTAAAAAGACAATGAGGCTAAGGTTTTTTAAAACACAGGACTTTCAGGGAGAAATCCCGGACGACCAGGCATTATGGGGAAAGGAAAGGCTTCTGTTTTAGTAGGGAGGTTTAAAGAGTTGGGAATCAAATGATTTGGTGCTTTCAAAGGCAGCCTGGAAAACTTAAAAAAATCAAACATGGTTTATGCTAACTTCACTGCACGAGGAGGCTTTAGCGAGCATTTGTGAAAGGTTCAAAAGACAAGGATTTTTAGAAGTGGTCCTATGTCAGTGCAGCGATTTCTGTGAAAAATGAATGCAGTGTCACCTGAAAGCCCAAAGAGAAACTGGTTTCAAGTTTTCTAAGTTTTGGAAATTGTGTTTGACCCTTCAGTGGTAAATCAGTAAATAATTTCTCTAATAGTTATCTTTAGGAAGGGTTGTGCATTTCAAACTGATTTTCGACAACTGTGTCATAATTTGTTGCTCATGGAATGAATATAAAAAGAGAAAAATATCTATTCCCCTTACTGATGTAACACCATCTATAATAACACCTACACACAACTAGTAAGAAAGGTCATTCCACTTCTAAGTAGATTCTTTCATTTGATGAAAGAATGTCATTTCTGTCAAAAAACAGTGTCACCTCTTTGAGTTTTTTTTAAACAGTACATCCCTTTTCTGGACTGTTAAAACCTGCATTTTCAATGCAGCCCACATTACCCTCTAGTGGTTAAGCTGAATAAATTGAAAGATTTCAAGCCACAGATGGCGTCCTGGATGCCTTGGACGATTATCCCAGCTGATCCGCTTGTACGTACGTGTGTATGTGTTTAAAATCCAAAAACCGACCAGCAGCTTATCTCATTCCTTACTGTATGTGCTGGAAATATAATCTCACACATGTAATGTGTGTGAGCCCATTAAAGATTAATAAAGAATTGTGAGTGGGTTTGGCTTGTCTCTTGTTAGGAGCCCGTGGGTGCAATTGAAGAACATCCCATTATTTTGGTTTTATTTTCATTTGGAAAGCCAATTATTGCAAATAAAAAATACTTTTCTCATTTACATCAACCCTAGCCTGAAATACTCTGCTTTCATTAAAAATAATGTTTTTATTTAGTTTCATTTTTAGCCTTTCCAGTATTCCTATGAGTAAACATCCCTATTGGAATGACATCCTTCTCATTTTTCTCCAGTTTACAATAAGCCTTAAGGGAACTGCTTATCTTGGTTGTATTAAATAGTGAAAGCAAATTACATACATGAAGTTACACTGGAGAGTGTGTTCTGATTATAATGGCTGTTGATTAGGAATTAGACAGCAGGCCTCAGACCAACTTGTTTCGATCATGCATCGAGCAGATGACTTTATCCTCGTGATTTACACAGATAGTATAGGATTGGCAGTGGTGTCCTTTAAGTCTAACCGTAACCAAGTGTGACAAAGAATTTTACAAGAACAACATCCAGCAGGCTTCTATATCTGGTGTGTGACCGTTTACGGTGTATCCCCTTCAGCTCCCCCCTTTACATTCCTATCAGAATTTTTAAATGTTTTATGTAAGGCTAGAAAACTGTTAAACCTTTTAGCTAGCATGGAAGTAATGCTGCATGCGGATGTTTAATATATGGAAATATGACATATTTGCTTCCCAAAACACCCAGAAATATCACTGTATTTTAGCCTTTATGGGAAATAATTGTGTTGTGGGTGATTGCTTGAGTGTTTGACTGCGTTGTGAGACTCAGAAAACCTTGTAGTATTTCTTTTTTCTTATTTTTTTTAGAATTTTTCCTGTTGTTTTACCCCCAATGTAGGAAAAACGCGAAGAATGAGAGAGTTCAAGGTTCTACTAGTTCTTCAATTGAACAGTTGTCCTCAAATGTTGAGTACTACAGTTCTGTCATTTTGTTTTAATCTAAAAGACAGAGATATTTCATTCAAGTGGCTGGACAAACTGATAGGTAAAAATGGTTTCAAAAACGTGATGTTCTTCATATCTTCACTGGTGTTGATTCAGTTCAGCCGGACACGGCTTGTTATTCATGAAACTGAAGTGGGCATGTCTTTGATTTCTGTTTGTGGACTTCTTTTCTAATTTTAGTACTACAGGCCCCAGGAGGCTGGTTCGGAAAATGCAAGACCTTGATGTCAGTATCCAACGGATGGATGAGCCAACTATCACCAAGCATCCACAGAGAGGTAAAGTCAACCTACACATCAACACAAGCCTGACTCAAAGAAAAAAGTCAAACTTGGACTGAAATATGATCAAAAAATTTGTAGATGACATAATTGTGTTGACACACTGCTAGACGTTGATGATAGAGATGAGATCTGACTCCAGAAAAATTAAGAGAACCTGTCTCCAGCTATAAGGACCTCAGAATTAGCCTTTCCAACAAATGGAAAGTGAACCCAAACGCACCAACAGAGAACAGTGATGGAGCCCAACAACCTACCGTATAATAGCCTGGTATGAGAACTTTTTAGCATCAATAGGGCCTCTTAGATGACCAAAAACAGATCTCACACCTTCCACCATTTGTTCATATTACTAGAAGTCACTGTTGAAACCCCAAATGCTGCAATTTCAGACTGAGGTAGAATATGGACAGCAGTTTTGAAACGAGCACTTCAATTTTCCATGTTAATCTTATGTATTTTTCTATGTTCTATGTTCTTTCTATGTGTTTGCCGTAGACGGTATTCATTTTTAAATAGTATTGTCTTTGTTGAGAGTAAACCTGCTTCGCCCTGTAAAAATTGTGTCTTTAACAATGAATGCATTCAGTCCCATACAAATTTCCGTAGAAAATGAAAGTATTTAACAGGCTAGGGCCCAGGTTCCCATTGTTAGGTTCAATTCAATACAGTTTAATTCAATTCAATTCAAAGTACTTTAATCCTACAAGGGGAAATTCTTTTGATACAGTAGCAACAACACAATAAATAAACAACAACAATAACATAATAAGAATAAGAATCAAACAAATTAATTGGGATATATTTACTTATAATCTACTAATAATTAAATTATTTATTCATAATCTAATAAGTCTTTTACAAAAAACAGTTCAATCTGTTGCCAAAAGGAGAGCTGTTAAATGGACTGATGGTGAACGGTAAGAGGAACTATTCTTTGTGACAGCTGACTCAGTCTGTTGGACAAAGAGCATCGTTGTCCCAGCGGTGTTTTACCATGACGGAGAACAGTTTTCTTTCTGAGAAGAAAGAACATACATGATTATTTCTGCAATCTTTTCGAAATGTGTTTGATCCCAAATAAACGGTCTTGTGTCGGTGTTAGAGATTATCAGCATGTCAGAGGATTTACACCGTCAGTCGGGTGTTAGGGGAAATTTGTCGCAATATATATTATGCTATAGGGATATTGAATATGCAGGAATATGGTTTCGACAGATTAGAAGACGCAGAGGAATGGAGGGTTCAGATTTGATCTGGATTGTTTATTGGAAATGTTATTCAAGGCCACGCGTCTTCAGCTCGGTTAGATTCCCCGAAGAGTGTCCCCTTAAACGGCAAATTTTCTCAATCGCAAAGCAAGCTTTTGCTTATGGATTTTCAAAAAAAAAAATAGACACTGCAGAAGTTCAGTTGGTGTATATATGAATAGACGTTTCACATTATATAAATCCTTCCATCCAAAATCCTCTGTCTTCTTTTTTGGTTGTTATCTGACCTTTAAGATAAAAAAAAGTAGTGTACTGAGCAAAAGCATTGAAACAAGTCAAATGGAAACCAATATATCCTGTAAATATAATAGGTAGTCATAATTCATAGTCATTTCGAGCCCATGATAAACTTCTCAGTCACAGGAGGTTATCAATAATCCCAAACACACATTATTAAGAATTCCAGTTACATTTTCTGATGATATATTGACAAAGGTAGACTTTATATAAACATAAACACAGATTCAGGGATTCAATTTTGCATCCATACATACAATTTTCTTAAAAATGCAAAAATAGAAGCTTTTCAAGGGAATAAATTCAGGTGCAGAAGCACATGTGATCCACAAAATCTGTCACTTACAGAGACAGTTTAACTTGTGTGCAGTGGAAAAGAATCTTCATTCATCTGATCTTTATGGCACAAATTCAAACGAAAAAGGTTTTATTGACTTTCTTGAACAAAACATTTCCTGTTTTTAGAAAATTCCAGCTAGACTTGTATTGTATTGTATCAATTGTAACCTCTTCACTGGGCTTAATAGGTAAGGATGTTTTTATTATTCAGTTTAATTGGCACAAAGTAGTTAGTCTTTTGGAAAATGTGCCTTTTCAAACCACCCGAACACCCTCATTTACCTGTAAATTCTACAAATGATTCTGTCTTTTTAGTCTCCCGCTTAACCTTTGTCTTGGTCTTGTCAACTGTCAAATCAAGTTTGATCCTTTTTAAATATAAAGGAAGTCACTCATAAATAACTCAAGGTATTTTTTTGGACAAACCACAAGAGTTTTTTTTTTTTTAAAGAAAATGTCAAAAACATTTATGGAAATTAGGCTTATAGATTACAACTTAAAATGTTCCAAATAAAGTGTTTAGACTGATTAAATGCATATTATTGGCCAAATAAATCCAACTGGTGCCTTGTGAAATCAGGTATTATCATCCAAAAAGCTTCTTCTCCTTACTATTTAAAGATTGTGATAACAGATCCCAAAGCACAAGAAATCCAATTTCTTGGTTCTTGGTCCATGACCAATTTAAACACACCAATTCCTGCTCACACAAAAAAAAAACGCACAAAAAAAAAAGATGTTAAAAGAATTTAAAAAACATGACGAATTTCAATCATTTGTTCTCATTGTTTTTCTTTTAAATTGCAAGGTCAGTGTCTAAAATCAGACAAACGAGGCTGTAAGAATGGGAAGCGTGTCCTTCTTTGTGTTTTGTGTTTTTTTTTTTTGCTTTGTCGGCTGTGGTCCTTTGTTCTGAGTGCGATTGCATTCAGTTGCAGAAGCCAAACTGCAGGGAGCGGCTCTGACCAGCAGAGGACTCTGCCTCATGGTCACCCTCAGTCAAAGACAAAAAGAAGCCTGAGAGAGAAACAGCAAGTTAGAGCAGCTTAGATAAGACTACTCATCCTTGACAAAAACATAGCTGTGATATGCGCTCATTTTTTAAATGGGATTCTAATAATAAGCACAATATTGCAGTTACAGTTACTTTTTTTTAATGGATTTTTATTTTATTCACATTCAGTCTTTTCTTTTTATGCACTGTTGTTGTTTGAGCTTGCTCCTTTCGAACCGTCGTGCCATTACAAAAGCTCTTTTAGATGAATTAATCCAGTCATACCGCTGTTTATTGTGTTTCTATGCTGTCTGTAAGTGTGCGTGCACATCTGAGCCACTCCTCCCAGAAAGAGCCCGAGTTCATTTGCATGGGAATAGAAAGAAAAGCAAACAATACACAAACACCAAGTGAAAATGCTCTATTCCACGGGAGCAAAATGCTTCCTTACAAATAAGAAAAGCCTAAAAAATAATATAAAATAAGTGTGTTTTTCTACAAAGACGTATAAGTGAGTCGCTGCCATGGCGGGATGTTGGTGTTTAAACCTTAAGCCGGGGATATTGTTGTGCGCCTCTCGCAGGAGAGTCGGCGGTTTGGGGTCGTGAGGAATTTGTGAGCTTGCTCCTCCGCCACTGTTAGCATGTGACACAAAACCGGGTAAAAGGTGGAAGGCTACATGAGTTCATTCGCTCTCACACACACACACACACAGGCAGAGTTTGGCAGCTGAAAGGATGAAACCTCGAGGGGCTTTTTCTTTGCAGGTTTGACTGGTGTCAAACCGGACAGAAACGAGAGGCCTTGCTCTGAAAACCAGCGGTCACTGTGAGACAATATGTAGGCTGATTTTTTTCCGACGTAATAAAGGCATCTTCAAGCGTTGAGGATTCACAGAGTTGATATGATATGTTTTCCAAAGCCAGACCCCACGTAGACCTGACACAGACCTGATCTATTGTGCAAAATATCTGTTTCTTCAGGGTTAAAATCGACTTGTCCAAACAGAGTCGGAAAGTCTGGACGTTTCTTAGAGAAACCATATGAAGAAAACATTACCTCAACACAGACAAGTATCCTTTTTAGGGTGTAAATATATCCCAATTCATTTGTTTGAGATATTTACTACTGATGCCTCCCTGCGTACAGAGTGGTAGGGGAAAAAAAGCTAAGAAATCAAATTGATTTAGGTAGAGGTTTTGTTTTGCTTTTGCTAGGCTGATCATTTGTGTTTTTATGTGTCAGTCCCCATGTCTTGATATCCCCTTGGTATTATTCATGACAGTGAAATAATAAGTTTTATAAAGAGTAGAAACTTATATAAAATCCTGGCCATTTCTGTGCCTTTCTTTTGTGTAATTTTGCAGCTAGCTAGCTCTAAAAAAGATGTCTTTCCCATTTTTTGACCCGGTCGTTGTCTAATCAGCTGCTTTGCAAACTAAAAATGCTCTTTCTATCTTTGTGCAAACATATAGATTTTGTAGTTCCCGTCAAACTCGGGTGAGGCTCATCTTTTCTACCTAAACATGTCCAATTTCAGGCAAATACACAAAACAAAACAAAAAAAAAATTGATATTCCCATTCAATCTTCATTCTTGTCTGATACTCCTTAAAAAATTTTTCCCCCAAAGATAACAAGGACGATAGTCCGTGCATGATGACAGTAATCACTTCATGGTCTCCTCCTCCATTGACGTTGACTGATTTTGACTTTGAGTGGCAATCTTAAATACACATACGGGAATTAAGAGAAGAAAAAAGATCAATAAGATCAGTAGAAGCTTCTAACGTGACACTGTTCCTTGAATCAAACGCAGAGATCCACACAGGACTCATGCCAACGTGTCTGAAAGACTTGGTGTGAATTTTTACCTTTTAGTCTAATAATTTTCAAGGATCTTGTTTGCTAATTGTTTTCCTATATCGCTTGCTTAATGTACAGGGGAAACGGAGTATACTGAAACCATACCGCAAAAGCTCTGAATGGCATAAAAAAACACATTTTTTTGGGTACATTTTCAGATTTCATCCCGATATCTTCAAAACAGCCCCAGAGGGACTTGTGGAAATGAGAGCAGATGACATCACTAGCATCATCAGCATGATGTGGACATGCTGATGTGGAAAGCGCAGGCTGGCTTTATGAGACCGATTATACTTACACTCAATGACAACTGTAAGCACTTGCAGAGGTGGAGCTATTTAAATACTCTCTCTCGCTCCGTACGCGCGCAATAGATTAGGCACTATAGAAAGAAGTATTCTACACGTACTATCTGCAAATCAAGTCCACGGACAAGGCTGTGTCGTGACAACAAATCTGGTCGTGCTGATGGAGACAGAAGTGCTATCCCTGATGACGACATTCACCTCAAGCAGGACGCAAGGAGGCTAATGTATCCCCGCGTTGCACAAAGTTGGAAAAGAAAGACATTCATTGACCTGAATGAACACCCAGACAGGAAACGGTTCCATTATTTTGCCACTAGCCCTGTCTTTCTCTTTAAGAACCCAGCGAAACAAGCTACATGTTCCTATGAGGTTATATCGTAGAGTATGGTTATATGCGGTACGCGGTCACATGAGTATACTGTAATTGCCTCGGATGACTTTTTATGTATTTGTCATGTACCAGGACACATTCATAGGCAGACAGGTGGTCCTGCGTAGAGTAGAGGGTCTGATTCCCACAAGGGCCAGCTGCACAGCACATGATCCTGCTCATTACACAAGAAGGTGCTTAGGAAAAGAGGGTCAAGTAAATTGTTGCGAGTGTAGCAGAGGCTCGGAAAGCCGCGCGTAGCGTTCTCTCCAGCTATGCGGGAAAACAGATACCTCCCCTGGGCAGAGAGGGTAGTCCTCGTCCATTCCGCTTTGCGGACCCAACAGAGGGCCTAAGTCCCTGTTGTCACATATGCACGCTCTCTCGGAAATTGCCCAGTCCCACACAGCCACCCTTGGCTTAAAAAGCAGAAATCTAAAAGGTTAAAGGGAGTTCAAATGGGGTTCATGCCCCTACTTTTTGTAGGTTTAAATACAATTTGATCGATACTTTTTAAGTCCAGTTTAATTAAACCAGTGTACAAATACTAATTACCTTGTAAAACATATAAAAAATGTAAAAAATATATTACTATTTCAAGAAAAATAAAAATTAATGAACCAATCTTTAATAATAATTTCCATGTTGATGTGGATTAAGATATTAAAATCTGTTTTCTTCAGTAAAAATAAAAACCAGCTGAGTCTCTTAGTATATTTTATTTGCAATGCTGGTTATTTTTTTAGTGAATAAAACAAAAATTGTGCTCTTGAGCATGGGAGATTTTTGTAGACTTCATTTCATATTTAAAAAAAATAAATAGACTGTATAATAACATAGCAGGTACTACCAGGGTGGTAGTACGAGATCAGTTTCTATACCCAAACGGCTGCTGGAGCGCCTAACAACAGGCTCTGGATAAGCCTGAAAAGTCGCCGCCTATTTGTAAACTTCGGCAAACTCTGCGCTACGTGATTGGCCAGGACTATTGACGCAAACACTAATAGCTTAGACTAATTGGTCAAGGCACCTGTCAAGAAATGCCAGTCAACGCGAGCGACCAATCACGTCCCGCGTCTGAGTCTTTGTTCCTCCCGTTTGCTCGGTGACGCAGAGAGTCATGTGTTGTTTGTGCTGTGGCCTGTAGAGATGTGTAAAGTAGTAGAAGGGAGCGCATTGCTAACCGACCTAGCCGGATCCTCCCGACTACAGAAACACGGCTGAGCGTGGTCATGTTGTTTACGGCAGGCGTTATTTTGAGGAAAAAAGCCCCGACTGGAATACCTACCTCGCCGCTGAAAGGGCAAAAGGACTCGTTTTTTTGAGGCGGACTAACAAAGCCGGTCTGGGAGGATTGCACATCTGAGCGAGTCAACGTTAGCTGGCCTAGCCGGACTCGGGAGCACATCTCCCAAAACAAGAATGGGGTCTAGGTCTACTCGGATTAGCTTGCAAGTAAAGTGACCTTTGATTGTGTTCTCCGATGGCGAATTTCACGAACTACCAGGAGGGCAAGGCTGCGATGTTGATGGTGGAGACCCAGCAGAGGGACGTGGGGACGAAACCTGCGGCCGCCAACGCGAACGGAGACGGCTTGGTCGGGGAACCCCCTTCCCCGTTAATTAATATCAGCGGCGGAGGCTCGCGCTTCCACCAACATTTGCCGCCCTCCAACCACCTCCTCCACCACCACCACCTCAACCTCAGCCACCACCAGTCGCCAAAGGATCAACAGCAGCACCATCACTACCAGCTGGCTCCACAGCAGCATCTTTCCGGGGAAAGCGTCGCCGAGTCTCCGGGCAGGAAAGCCGCCTCCTCCTCCTCGTCTCTCAGCCAGGTACACGCCGCGGAGGACCCCGCCGCTTGCGCCGCCGCTAGCGGCAGCAGCGGCAGCGGTAGCGGCGGAAGCGGCAGCGGCCATGTATACGCGGCGGTGAGCGTCGCGAGCGCCCCGGACGTCGTCGACGACATTCGAAAGTGCGGCTATCTGAGGAAGCAAAAACACGGACACAAGAGGTTTTTCGTGCTCCGGGCCGCCAGCCACCTCGGCCCGAGCCGCTTGGAGTACTACGACAGCGAGAAGAAATTCAGGAACAGCCTGCGCTCGGCCGCCGCGAGCGGCGGAGCGGTGGCCCCGTCTCCGCCGAAGAGGGTGATTTACCTCTACCAGTGCTTCACGGTGAACAAGAGGGCGGATTCGAAAAACAAACACCTCATTGCCCTGTACACTAAGGACGAGTACTTCGCTATTGTGGCTGAAAACGAGCAGGAGCAGGAGGACTGGTACGTGGCTGTCAGTGAGCTGATGAGCGAGGGGAAGAGGGGGCACCTGGACTCCGACGATCTGGACGACGGGTACGGTACGGTCACCCCCGGTACTGTGTTCAAGGAGGTGTGGCAGGTTAATGTGAAACCCAAAGGGCTAGGTCAGACTAAAAACCTCACAGGTGTTTACCGGCTCTGCCTCTCAACCAAAACCGTTCACCTGGTCAAGTTGAACTCCGAGACGCCCTGCGTCAACCTCCAGCTGATGAACATCCGGCGCTGCGGCCACTCGGAGAGCTTCTTCTTCATCGAGGTGGGCCGCTCCTCTTCCATCGGCCCCGGGGAGATCTGGATGCAGGTGGACGACTCGGTCGTGGCCCAGAACATGCACGAGACCATCCTGGAGACCATGAAGGCCCTGAAGGCGTTCGCCGAGTTCCGGCCGAGGAGCAAGAGCCAGTCCTCAGGCTCCAACCCCATGTCCTTCATCACCACGCGCCGCCACCTGGGCAACCTGCCGCCCAGCCAGACGGGGCTGCAGCGCCGCTCCCGGACCGAGTCGGTGGTGGGCACGCCGCCGTCCAGCAAAAGCTCTGGGGCCAGCGGCTACCGCTTCCGCACGTCCAGCGAGGGCGAGGGCACCATGAACCGGCCGTTCCGCTCGGCCACGGGGAGCCTGGTGCACCTCAACTCGGCGCGGGCCCTCCACGGCCGGCCGGACGGCGGGGGCGCGGGCGGCGGCGCGGGCGGCGTGGCCACGGGCAACGCGGGCACCAGCACGGGCGGCGGGCGCTACGTCCGGGCCGTCCCGGGGGCCGCGTCCAGCTACCACGCCCGCTCCGCCTCGCTGCCCGTCTCCCACTTCCCCTCCACCACCAGCCCCGTGAGCGTGTCCTCCAGCAGCGGCCACGGCTCCGTCTCGGACACGCTCACCCGCCCGTCCAGCGCCTCCATCTGCGGCTCGCCGTCCGACGGCGGCTTCAACTCCTCCGACGAGTACGGCTCCAGCCCCGGCGACTTCAGGTACTTCCGGGTGCGGAGCAACACGCCGGACTCTCTGGGCAACACGCCGCCCATCCGGGAGGAGAACTGCCTGAACGACTACATGGCCATGGGCTGGAACCGGGAGATCTTCGGCACCAGCGCGGGCTCGGGCAGCACCAGCGGCGGCGACACGCCGCGGGACGAGGGCACGCCAGCGGCGGAGGACGAGCGCTTCTCCTCCTCCTCGTCGCTGCGCCGGAGGACGCACTCCTTCACCCGGCCCGGCGCCGCCACGGGGGGCTCGGGAGTGGCGGTGTACCAGAAGATGACTCAGACCAACTTCTCGCTGGAGGAGGGCGCTGACGCGGCACTGCCGTTCGGCGGCGGGCTGCTCCGCGGCGGGCCGTCCTCCTCCACCTCCTCCCTCCGCTCCGACTACAGCTCCTGCTCCGAGCACAGCCAGCAGAGCCGGCCCTCCACGCTCTCCCGGACGGAGGCCGGCGCCGAGCGCCCCCCCCTCTCCTCCTCCTCCTCCTCGGCCAAGGAAGACAGCGGCTACATGCCCATGATGTGCGGTGTGGCCGCGTCGCCCCGGGACACCCCCCCCGACTACATGCCTATGCAACCCAGCCCTCACCCCCACCACCCCATCTCCCACTCGCCTCAGCTCCACAGCCCGGCTCTGGCCACCCGCTCGCCCCACCCGCCCCAGCCCTCCACGGACTCTCACGGCTACATGATGATGCTCCCCGGCGGCGGGGGCGGCTCCCCCTCCCCGGTGCAGGCCTCCCCCAGCCCGCACGGCGGCTCCAGCGCGGCCGGAGTCGCCCGGGGCGACAGCATAGCGGAGCGGCCCGAGAACGGCGAGTACATGGATATGTCCTACAGCGGCGGCGGGGGGGGGGTGCAAGCTCCTAAACGAAGGGGGCGGCAGTTATTACACGCCCGCCACTCCCGAGGGATCCCTCAAGTCCTACAGCCCTTATTTCTCCCTCCCTCGCTCCTACAAGACCCCCTCCCGAGAGAGAGATGAGAAGGAGGATGGGGAGTATGTACCTATGAGCTCTCCGGCCAAGCCAGTGTACTCGTCAGTTGCGACCGCTTCTGTGTCCATCCCGGAAAAGCGGGGCGGGGGAGGAAGTAGCACCTCCGCCCCCTCTCACCCACCGCCGCCTTACGGAGCCCACCATACGACGGCAGCAATGGCTGACCGGCGCGTCGTGAGGCCCACCCGCCTGCCTTTGGGCAGGAGGAGTTTCCACGGCCCGCTGCGGGTCAGTGAGCCCCCCCCCGGTGGCTGCGGGCCCCTCCGCTCTGGCCCCGGCCACCGGGAGCTCCTCTGAGGGGCCCTCCAGCCCGGGGGAGTACATCAACATCGAGTTCGGCGAGCACTTCCCGCACCAGCAGCAGCCCCCCGCCTATCCGCTCTCCGCCCAGGACGAGGCCCCCGCCCCGGGCTCCGGCGGCCGCCGCTGCTCCCCCCCCCAGCCCCAGGACTACATGAGCGTGGAGGTGGGCTCCGAGCAGCCGGACAAGGCCGGGCGCCTGGGGAAGAGCCAGTCGCCCAGGCCCAGCCTCGTGGCGCCCTGGAACCCGCCCAGCTACATCCGGCCCCTGGTCGCCAACTCCGGGGGGCTGGCCTCGCCCGGGGTCCAGGCGGGGGGCCACTGGCGGTCGGTCGGCGACGACTACACGGACATGACCTTTAACCTGGGCCGAGGCGAGAGGGCCCAGACCAGCCCGACGGCCATGCTGCAGCATCTCTGTGTGATGGAGGGGCACTACGGCCACGCCTCCTCCTCCTCCTCTCCCCCCCCGCCCATCTCCCCTCCCCTCCCTCCGCCGAGCCCCGGCCGGGCGCCCGCGCACCAGCCGGAGCCCAAGGTGGTGCGAGCCGACCTCCAAGGCCGACGGAGACACAGCTCAGAGACGTTCTCCTCCACCTCCTCCACTACAAACCCCCCCGGGGGAGCTCTCGGCCCCTCGTCCTCCTCCACCCACCCCTCACTGGCGAACCCCGCCACCTCCAACGGCTCTTATCTCGCAGAGGGACAGGCGTCCAGGTGGGCCAGCTCCGCCTCCTTCGACAGCGCGTGGATGTCCGTGGAGGGGCCCTCGCCGTCCCATCACTCCCAGCAGCGGCCCGCAGACGCCGGCGCGGCGCCTGGGGCCGCGGCTTCCGCCTCCCCGGCGGCCGGGGGCATCCGGATGTGCAGAAACATGTCCGTGGGCTACCAGAACGGCCTCAACTACATCGCCCTGGAGCTGAGGGAGGACGGGAGCGCCGCGGGCACCGCGGCGTCGGGGGCAGGCGGCATGGCAACGGGGATGGCGCCCCTGCCGGAGAACGGAGCCTACGCCAGTATAGACTTCACCAAATCAGACGGAGTCACCACGACAACCAAGGGTGAGTAAAGAGCAGTTTGATCTAGACCTTAGGTGGAGATTGTTGCCACGCAGAGCTGATTGACACTTTCTTGTCCCTGAGTTTACACAAAACACAGCTTTTTGCTTTAGATTCTACTATGGAGCAAGTAAAAAGAAAAAGAAAAAAGAGGGGGGTAGGGTAGTGTTATATTTATTCCATCACCGAAACCCAAAATAACCCAGACTGCTGTTATTTTAAGCCGCTTCGCGTAAACGCGCAGCTCCTCCAGCAGATCCGTGTTAGATTCGAGCCTCTGTGATAACGACGAGGCTTCTCCGAGGCGCCGCACGCCGCCAGCTGTTGCCTTTTGAAGGCATCTGTCCAGGGAGCCGGAGCCCGCTGTCTGCAACGGCGGCGGGGCAGGAAGTGGCGCCGGCACGCGGCTCGCTCTGAGGCCGGCAGCCCGTCAGACGATCTGCTTTTCTGAATGAATAGCGGGTTTATCTTAGGTCAGCTGGAGTCTGAATCGCCCCGAAAAAAGAACAGGAAAAAAAAAAGAGAGAGAGCTGGAGCCGGGCTGCGGCGTGTCTCTGTGCCCCGTCTGCGCGCACGCCGCTGTTTTTGTTTGTGTCAGCATGTACGAAGGGCGCACTGGTGTGTGTGTGTGTGTGGGTCTGTGTGTGCGTGGGCGTTTCTGTGTGTGTGTGTTGTTTTTTTAAAGCCTTTTGTCTGCCGTGTAAAGCCTGTCACTTGAGACACAGTTCTGCGTACTGGAAACATGCTTATTTGTATTGAACAGAGCAGGTAGCGTGAGGGCAAAACACGGCGTGCAAGCGTGTAGTAAGACGCCCTTCGCTCAGACAAACCCACTAAGTTCCGCCATGTGTTTCTGTGGGAGCAGCAAGCTCAGATCAAAGGAGCGGCGGTCGTCCAGGTGTCAAAAAGGGGTTTTGCGTGGCTCCGAGTTTGAATTTCGCGTTGAAAGTTGCGTCTGCAAAGAGCAGGACCCCAGACAAAACCCTCTAACGGTGCCCTCAACTGCCTTTAACCAACTGCCAGTCCAAGCCCCGAGAATGAGGTTATTTAAGAGGTGGAAGTTTAGTTTTTCCCACTTCAGACAGACGAGCTCGGCTGCCTGGTTATCGGCCGTTTTACAGACCAGAAAGCAGCTTGTTTCCATGAAGTTAGAAGTGATGAGGCAGGAGAAGGAGGGTATTTAAAGACAGACTTGCAGAAAAAACTGAGAAAACTTGACCCGCAGCACAGCACCTACTGCCCTTTTCTTTTCTTTTTTTTGTCAGAGTTTATCCAAGCTCAATTAGCATCCGTTCTGTCCACGCCGTTGGAGCAGAACCGATGGGGTTGTGGCCCAGGTGGAAGCGGACATTATAGTCATTTTAAGGTGTTTTCCACTTTCAAATATCTCATAAAGGTCCCATTCTCTTGTTATTCTCTGCAAAAGCAGAGCCTGCTGTTTGTCTTTATTTTGCCTCATTTGAGAGCAGTTCTCAGAAAGACTCAGTCTTCCTCTGGATTTCTTGTTACAGAATCGATCAGAACTGTTTAACAATTAAGAACCCATCGGGTTGATTAATCTAAAAACTGTAAGACGGCGTGTTTTTCATTCCACTGGGACAAATCCCGCCGTTTGTGGTGACTCTGGAGATTCGGTTGGCATCGGGATCCTTAAGGTAACGCTAAGAAATGTTTTGGTCGTACGTAGGTGTGTGCGTCGAGTCGGCAGGCGGCCCTTTGATGCGGCGCCGTAATTGCGGCGGGAGCGTGTCGAGGCACAAATTGGGGCCGAGAGGAAACGCATCATCATCACTCAGGAATGCACTTCCTCTCAGCTGCCGCGATGAACAGATAGAGGCACACCTGGATCCCTGAGCCAGAGGAGATAGGGAGGGGAGGGAGGGAGGGGGGGAGGGGGGGGGGGGGGGTGGAGGCCGCGTTTCCACCCAGCTGGAGGGAGCATTCAGTTTGAATCTTTGGATTATTGGATGAAGCACAAAGAAGGGAGTAATCACACCTCAGATTGTGGTTCCAGTCTGAGGCTGGAAGCTAGAGGTCAGAGCCTCCCTGTGGGAGCGATCCGCTCATTATCTGAGTCAGATGTAAACAAATGCCTAAAAGGACTGGAAATTGCCCATTTTTGTCTTTTTTTTTTTTCAAATTAAAAAGTCAAATTCTTTGTTCAAAATGCCCCGTTATAAAACAGCTCATCCAAATATCGGAACTTTTTAAAATTTCTTATATAAAGAGCCACAATAATTAGTTGATTTATTATTGAGTTGATGATTTTGAAGGCATTTATTAAGGCGGAAGTTCCATTTTTGCCTCCTAAATCTGTGGGTATGCCCTCAAAATGCATTTTTAAACAAATCCATTCATGCTTTTTATTTTGTTGAATTTTTTAAAACTTTTTCTAAAGCTGAAAAAAAGAGAAAAAATCATTTAGATAGTTTCTTGTGTTAAACATAACATCCAACTCGGTACTCACTTAAATGTTTGTGGTATTCATAAGTACTACCGCTATCAGGTGGTTTTCATATTTCGGTGCTAGTGAATGGAACC